>SJYC01016334.1:0-15983 GCA_006408675.1 Madoqua kirkii | reverse complement strand
TATAATATGAATTGGTTATACTTTTTAATTGATTATAATTATAAAACTAAACCAAATAAACTGTTGGAACATTTAATTATTTCTCTGAAATAAGAATTTTTCATTAAAATAACATTATTTTTAAGAATGTTTCCTTACTGAAAATTTAAATATATCCCAAAGTAAATAGAATAGTATAAAGAATTTTCTGGCATAATAAATATTCCATGCCTATATTGTACCATTTTTGCCCTAGCCCTGGAATAAGCCTTTTCTTGAAGGAGCACTGGTTCTTTTTATTTCTTTAATTGTAGACTATAACCTAGAAATCAAAATACTAAATTTCATATGGAATGGGTCCAATTTTAGATTTCTCTCCTGATCGGATAGCTTCTCTGACTATTCCCACGCTAATACCAAACTGATATAACCATAGAGGATTTATTGTATGTTTTAATTTCTGGTAGGTCTAGATGGATCTCTTCTTTTTAAAGATTTTCCCAGATATTCTAGCATGTTTGCTTTCTCAAGTAAAATTTAAAATCAACTTTTCTATCTCTAGAAAATGAGTGTCATTTTTATTCAGATTACATGAAACTAGCTCATTAATTTATGCAAACATGCATCTTTATGATGGTGTTTTGTCTTCCTATACTCTACCTAGACTCCACAGACTCTTGTGGACTATATACCATTTTCTCATTTTCCTATACTCTTTCTTATACTGTCATTCATGAGGCAAAGGTTATATGTTGCCCATAGCATCCTGTTTTATGGATATGTCTTTTTAACTAAATTCTTATTCATATTTTATGGATATGTCTTAACTAAATTCTTATTTATGTTACCCACCCCAAGAAACAATCAATGTTTTGCTAAATTTGTAGGCTATCGGTGGCTCAGATGGTAAAGCATCTGTGGGAAACTTGGGTTCAGTCTCTGGGTCAGAAAGTTCCCTGGAGAAGGAAATGTCAACCCACTCCAGTACTCTTACCTAGAGCATCCCATGGACGGAGGAGCCTGGTATCCATGGTGTCGAAAAGAGTCAGACACGACTGAGCGAATTCACTTCACTAACCTTGCTTAGCCTATCTTCATCTTTCTAAACATGTATTTTCTTTCTAGTGCTAGAAATAAAGTTAGCCTTTCCATATTTAGAAAAATACAAATGAGGCAGGGTATTGATATTTTTTATGCTTGTACTACACCAATAAGCAATCACTGCTTATTTCCTAGAATCTCGATCATTTAAATTGTGCAGTTATTTTCTCCTTGATAAGAAAAATGCATTTTGGTAACAACAAGAGTAAGTACCATCAAAAGGTAATTAAAATTAAAAATAAATTTTTTTTTATTTATTAAGTTTAATAAAATTTAAGAATGAATCAACTTTCACTTCTACTTTTTACTTCATGGTAAATAGTATCAAAGAATTCTTTAAATTGAATATTCCAATGGCATTGTTTTTTCTATGACCATAAACACAAAACTTTTATTGTTGTTGATTACTTGCCTTGTTTCCATGAAATGATCACAGCCTTCTCTGTTCCAGTGTGCCACACACTATTTTGTGCCTATAAAATCAATATGGTCACTACATATTTTTAAAACTCATGGTTTGTGCCTATCTCCATATACAGGAGGGAGGAATCAAGGTGACCTACACTTTGTTTAATATATGAAATTGCCAATACTTTGCCATATGAATTCACTATTAGACTATATTTTACCTAAAAAATAAAAATATAGGCTTTGGACTAATATACACATATCAGTTCAGTTCAGTCACTCAGTCGTGTCTGACTCTTTGGAACCTCATGAACCGCAGCACGCCAGGTCTTCCTGTCCATCACCAACTCCCGGAGTCCACCCAAACCCATATCCATCAAGTTGGTGATGCATAGAAGCATTCAAAAATACCTGAAAGGAAAATATGAGTTTGTATGGAAAATAAGAGAGATGGTTACCCTAAGAACTAGAGCCAAGTTATTAATATTTATTGAAACTGAGTATCCAATTTAACTCTGAGCTTCCATGAAGCTAGAGCATATAAAAAAAAAAAAAAAAAAAAAAGATAAGCCAGACAAAAAAAACCTCTCTGTTAGAACTCTCAACTATACATTTTCAAATGCCCTTTGCACATTAATCAGCACAAATATTTTCCATCAATCAGTATTCAGTAAGATTATTTCTCCCATTTAGTTCAAGGGTGAAAGAGATAAAAATACTATTAGTTATTATTAAAAATATTTCTAAATCATTTTAATACTTTGTCCTAAAATTAATTAAATGCTTTGAAAAATTTAAATCTTTGACACATTGCTGATAATCCTATACCAACACCAGTTCTCCTTGTAGAGTAAGAGTTTTAAGGGAAGACATGTGAAAATGCTTTTTCATCTTTATTTTAAAAAGCATAATTACCTCTTAAAGACCTGTTACATTAAAACTGCACTTTAAGTTGAATTTTTTGAACCACTAAAATGAACAAAATATAGCCTGTGTCTAAAAGGTATTTATCACTGCAGCTCTCTGGCTTCCTAAGAGTTCATAGAAAGCAGGTGAACTTATAGCAACAGCTTCTTGGACAGTCCACATTGCTGGTTTCATTTACATCATTCCATATCTCAAAATACCTCTGTAATTGGGTTTTTTGATTAATTCATTCTAGTTATCCGATGTCTCAGAATATATTTCATCAAGCTAGGATAATGAACTGTCTTCTTCTAAGTATGATTCAGTGATTCTTGAAAATTTCATGGTAATATAGAAACTTCATGTACATTTCACCATATATAATAAACTCATTTTAACTTTAATATATGCCAAATGCATTTAACCTTTATGTATGTATGTATTCTGCACAATGAAAACATGCTGATGAGAAGGCTGCAGTTCCTGCCAAAAAAAGAACTTCTGTTCTACTGGGACAAACAGTAACAGAAACATTAGTCACAATCAAAGTGCTCAGTAGTTTCATAAAAACAACAATAACAACCTTACCTCTAGGAGTGAAGAAAACTTCCCAGAAAAGGGGACATTTAAGCTGCTTTTTAAGAAGTGGGAAAACATAGAGAAAGATATCTGAATAAGAAGTCATGAAAAATGAAATAATAAGAAAGAATATGAGTTGAAGCAAGCTCCAATCAATATGGTGAATTTTCCAATATGGAGTTTAAGGCAAGGTGGAAATTGACTCTCAAAACATCATCACTGCTTGTGTTGGTTTCATACTGTGTCCGCTGAGCTAGACTGGAGTAGTATTTGCCACAGTTTCGCTCTCTGATAGCTGTGGGTTAAGGTTGCTCACTGAGGCAAGGTGCATGAGATTTGGAATGCAGAGCCACGGGGAGAGAGCTAGGTTCTCCAGCTGAGCTGGAGCGAGAGCTGCTGCTGCAGGTCAAGTACAGAGCAACTGACCATTTGTCATGGGGCACATCCACCTCTGCAGCTCCTGCAGCTCCTGCAGAGCTCCCACGTGATCTCCTCCTTTAAGACCTCAAGCCCTAAATCATGCACTTGTGTAAAACGCCGTGGTCTCTTGACCTTGGCTGTTGGGACTGGATGTGGTAGGAAACACCTGCGGGATTCAGTTTCTCTTTGTGAGTTCCAGTTCATCTTTTATCTACCCCAGTTTTTTCCCTGCACTGCTAGCTCCACTGACCCACAGACTCTTCAGCCCCATCACCACATATGGAGGCAACAGCTTTTCATAAACTATTTCACAGGCTCCCAATATTACATAACATATAAAATAAAGGCTTTATACCATATTACTCACGCTGGTTGACCCCCACGGGATCACAGCACTTTCTATTATTTAAAATTAACAAGTAAATAAAATAAATTAAAAAATAAGTAATCAAAATATCACTTTTCTTTCTGAAAAAGCCCATAAATCAGGGTGATTTTTTCTGTATATTTACCAATCTGTGGTGGAAGTAGTGAAAAAACATCATAGCTCATTCTAGTTAGGGAGATAAAGTGCTTGATTTAACTGGAAGAACATCTCCATGGGAAGAAAAAAAAAAAAAAAAAAAAAAACCTTCTTCCTTGCAAAGAAAACAAAGGGGAACAGCTTGAAATCAGATTTGTTCACATAGATCAAGACTGGAAATGCTATCTTTATTCTGAGTTAGAATGGAACTGAGTTTTTTTAATTGAGGACTAATCCTCTTTTCATGAGGATTAGTATGTGTAAAATAATAAGTTATGCTCTTAACAATGCTGTTAAAATGTCATTTTTGAATCCCATCTACTGTGAGGTCCCAGAATATTCTGCCAAATTTTTTGTCTCAATCCAAGGCTAACTAGCAAACTGTGCTGTGCAAATGTTTGATAAATTTGATAAACTAGTTTATCTAATGTAACAATTGAGTTTTGAGGATTGGATATTTTTGATACTGGATCGAAACATCTGCCTTTCTGGTACACAAGCTTCGTAAATAGTCAACATCCAAACCTACCTTTCTGTTTCAGAGGTTTATTTAACCAAAGAGTGAAAGATGAGAAGATTACTTTAAGACATCTGTTTCAGATTTAGAAAAATATTTACCCACACTTGCTTTATACCTTGAGAAATAAATAGCTATTTGAATTTAAAACAAAAAGACAAAAAAACGGCAAGCGCCTCTGATAAGGCCATAGCATGGTGGGGCTGGGTCAGGGGTAAGGAGGGTAGTGGATGACAGTCTCTGGAGTTTCAATTATTTGTCCTTGGCCTTCAAACTGGAAAGAAAGAAACTGCTTATAGTGACAATAAACATACTGACAACCTAGCTAAAATGATTCCAATCAAATTTGCTGCCCTGTTTTGCTAAGAAAATATCAAGAACACAATTAAGAAATCAATGATGATTAGTGTATGACAAAACACAGTGTCTCAGGAAAAAAAAATCTGAGAAAAGAAAAACTTAATTTAGCAATGGTCATAACTCCCGTAAAGCTAAATAACTTAACAAAATACAATTTTAAGGCCTCTCATATAAAAAACCGGGCAATTTCACCCATTCCCAGCAGAATGATGTCTCTGCTGTAGAGGTAATAATGTCTAGCTTCTTTTAAGATAAACATTTCCAAGCAGAGTATGGGGAATTTCAAAGCTAAATGATGGGCCCAAGACTTTCTTCCTTAGCAGTTTGTACTTTACCCCCAAAGAATGGGATCCACTGAACTAATAATCATGAAACAATGGAATCAGAGGTGGAAATATATGTTGACTGCATGAATATATTCCAGCATAAGCACATGAAAGCACTTTCTTTTTTGTACTCTCTGTGCAAAATAGTTTAAGGATAGGTTGATGAAGATGCATTAGGACTAATAGGATGTAAGAACGCTCTGCTCATCCAGTGTAGTCTCTGTGAAGAACACGAGGTTGGATGCTTTTCAAAAGGGATATATATGAGAAAGAAATGGCTTCCCTAGATCACAATAAATACCAAAATATTTTGAAATGTACACTGTCTTTTACTTTAAGAATTCTACTTCAATTCCTTTGCCATAAAAATTTGGAATGTAGCTGCAAAGACTTCTACTCCAATGTTATTTAAAACATCCAAAAAATTTGACATTCACAAAACTCAATTACAGGGGATTGTTTAAATAAATTATGATATACACATGTAAAATAACAGCCATATATTAATTAATATTTGTTACTAATACAATATGTTCAAAACATAATGTTAAAAAAAATATGTCATTGACTCAGTAAACTGTATTATGTCTGTATATGTGTGTGTGAGAATAAGAGAAAATCTTGGATTACGCACCCCCAAATTGTAGGGTTTTTCCTTTTCATTTGTTTTCAGTTTTTAAAGACATTTTACAATAAACATGCTGCTTTTATAATTAGAAATAAAAAATAATAATTAGAAATAAGTTATGCAGATTTTTTTTTTTAATGAGTAACAAGAATAGAGGATGCCCCATGCAGAATTTTAGATTTGGAAGGAATTTCATATCAAGACGTAATGTCTTTCACGTTCCCTGTTTTAAACAGAATGTCTCTCAATTACACCTAGTCGGTTTATTTCCCCCATTCTCCTCCTCTCTGGGACATTCTTCAGTTTGTTTTTGTCCAAGTACTTTGTTTCTATTACAGTATGATTCTTATCTCACAGTACCACGAAGGGGTCCTGGGATCAAGGCTGGCTGAGCCCGCTGACATCTTTTGTAAAGGCAACAGGAACTGACCAGGTGGGAAGAGGCAGCTCTTTAGGGTAAGGGACTGGAGGAGGAAGGTGAAGAGGGAACTTTTGAGGGGTTGGAGGGAAGCTAGTCAAGAATAAAAACACAAATGAAAATAAAACATTTCAAAGAATGAAGGATAAAGGAAACCTGATTTAAAATAATATTGTCCCTGAGTTCAGCCAGTTCTGGGTGGCATTCTCATCCAACCACCAGGGAACTGGGGTTCAAGGAGCAATCAAACTGAAGACAATTGGCATTCAGCCTTGGCGAGGAGCAGGCACAGAAGGCTCTTTGTTGAATCAGGCAGCCAGAGAGGACCTTGTGCTAGGCAAGATCTGGATTAAGGGCATGCATGCTCGCTTGTCACAAATGTTTTATTGTGTGTCTGGGCAAGTCATTCTCACTTGTTAAGGAACAGCCAGGGTTTTGTTCTGCATGGGCTTAAAATAAATCAGAAAAATCAGAGGAGCTTAGGGAAAGGGGGGAAGGAGGAAGAAGAGTTCATGTTTATGGTTTATTTTTGTTTGGTTAGCTCTTTAAGCTCTTGGAATAGGCAACTTCCTGGGGACTTTAAGTCTTAAAGTCTTCACTAACTCTAAATTTAAAGTAACTTATGCTGATAATTTAAACAGACTACGTTCGTATAAGAACTGTACTTATCTCAGTATAAATGTCATCTTGGTAAAGTGCATTGTATACTATCAATGTATCTTAACCCTGATAAACTGTATGAGCTCAGTGAAGACAATGGGACTAGTGAGAGAGACTATTTTGAGTACATTTTTCCCTAGTCTTTTTCTGCTCATATTCTCTTTCAAAAAATATAAAAATCTCACAGACTCCTTTATTTGCAATACCATGAATGCAATGAAAAGCAAATCAAAATATTAGAAAACTGCTTTTTTTTTCAATCCTGTTTCCCTTCTTCCATTCTATTATGTCCCCACACCCACCATCTCTTCTCAGAGCTGTGTGATCCCTATTGAAAACCATACATTGTTTGCACATAATCAGAAAACCTTTTCTAGCCCTTGTTTTCACTAAACTGCCATCTGTACTTGGGCAAGTTACTTATACTCTCTGGGCCTTGCTATCCTTATCTGTCAAGTGTGAATACTCTAACCTGTCTTCCTGTTTAAAAGAGTTATTGAGATTCAAAACTGATAACCAATTTCAAGACACTTTATGAATAAAGAATAAGTAATAGTACTATTATGAAAAGCCTTCAGCTTTGCTATTGAAATATAGCTAATATACACAAAGCACACATATAAAAAGATGGCAGAAGAAAAAACTATGAAGATAATTACTTCTGAAGAAGCATTTGCTTTCCTGTGAATCCACCTCCTGCCCCAGGAAGGAACAGGGGGTTTACTATCTCCTTTCTCTCTGGACAGGTAAGAAGAGAATCCCAGGTACAACTTGGAACAGCTTAAATGTATTCACTGCTTTTGGGAGAATCACAAGATCTATTACCTGGCTTAAGCCTAAAAAAACCAAAGCATTCTGTGGAAGAGGAAAGAGATGTCTGCAGTTAAGTTTGGTGGAGTTGTGTGGGTGATTCCAATGAACAGATGTAGGCCAGTATTCAAGAAGAGAGAGATAAAGTGGGCTGCTTTTGCTTCCAATAATAAGACCACCTATAGGATGGTATGCAGGAAGCGTATGCTACTTAACTGGAGGTTTGTATATGTTACATTTCTAAGAGCTGCAGAAAGAAACAAAAGATCCACTGGAATAGAGATGTACTTTCCAAATCAAGGCTCTCCTTGACTTGCAAGGCTCCCAGGAATGACCATCACTAACAACCAATGAAAGTAGGAGGCAAGAGATCAGTTTCATCATATATGAGACCCAAGAAAAGAAAATCATCTAGCCCAGTAACACTGCCCTGTTTACATCCCAATGCTCTCTTTCCAAATCTGACACTGGCAGGATCTGTTATGTCAAATACCCAGAGTCAGTTGGAAAGGGAACACAAGGCTGAAATCTACCCCAGCATCTTTCTGGAAGCCAAGCAACCACCAACCAAATGTTAACAGAGGGAAAATTCCTTTTCAAAAAAATAAGCACTGAAGCACTTAATATTAAAATTTTGGCCTGGAGAGATATGTACATGGAGACACACAGTAGGAAGATGGGAATCATTCTGCTGCGAAACAAGAAATTACCAGAAGCTATGAGAAAGGTCTATAGCTTTCCTAGAATCCAGAGGCAGCTTGGCCTCTCTGTTGTCTTGATTTTGGACTTCCAGCCTCCAGAGCAATAACACAATAAATTTCTGTTTTTTAAGCCACCCGCCGTGCGGTACTTTCTTACAGCATCCCTAGGGTGTACAAACTAATACACCCTTTCTTAGCACGAGTTCAACACATAGGCTACAAGGGTATACTTTAACACAATAATAGAATCTAATCCTTAAGGAAAAGGCAGGAATATTTAACATGTACCAATACTTCAAATTCATCTCAGTAGAAACTAAAATAAAAAGGATGTCTTCAGCTCTGAAGTGTTATGTGCTTATGACATCACATTCAAACATTTCACCCACTCATCTGTCTTCCCTACTAGTCTGAACATGCCTTAATAGGAATTCTGCCTAATTTATCTTTATAATCCTTGCACCTTGCATAGAACCCAAAACAGTTCAGTCAGAACTGAACCAAAGAGAATAATCATTGTCAGGAGCCTGACCACTAACAAGGAAGCATTATTTCAGTTAATCTGACCTTAAACCATGTCTATATACACATTTCCTTGCAGTCATTTAAATTTTAAACGTGAAATGCATATGGATTTTAATCTACCATGTGCTGGTGGTGCTAAGTCACTTCAGTCATGTCTGACTCTGTGCAACCCCATAGACGGTAGCCCACCAGGCTTCCCAGTCCCTGGGATTCTCCAAGCAAGAACCCTGGAGTGGGTCTGCCATTTCCCATCTACAGTGAATGAAAGTGAAAAGTGAAAGTGAAGTCGCTCAGTCGTCTTCGACTCTTACTGACCCCATGGACTGTAGCCCACCAGGCTCCCTGTCCATGGGATTTTCCAGGCAAGAGTACTGGAGTGTATTGCCACGCCTTCCTCATTAATCTACCATACTCAGATGCAAAATAATTTCGCACTTCATACTTTATTTTCTAAGTAAACTTACATCTGACTCTGAAAATCCTGCCTCAGTGATGGAGAGAGATTCAATCACATTCAGGCTTGAAGCACAGTACTGAATCACATGCAGTCACATTTGCAGGCTTAGCAAAGTTGCCCCTATTGTCATACCATCAGCAGGAGGCCCTGAAACCTGTCTGCCACAGTTGCCTTTGCCTTGCTCCTGGCCCAAGCCCTCAGGTGGCCTCTAAAGCTGCTTCTCATAAATCAATTTCTCATTAATTCACCCTGTTACATACTTTGTATATATAGTGCTTTCACCACTAAGTAAATCAACATTTTCACAATGACACAGTCTGGACCATTCTACTAGACGGTGAGACAGATTTACCTTAAGAAGCAGTAGAGACCTCCGTTCCCCCTCCTCAGTCATTCTAGTCTGCAGCTTCCCTGAACCAGGCCCATGTATGTATTTCCTTGTTGTCACATTCTTTGAAGGAATATGGGAGCATGGCCTTGGGGACACACATTGGGAATACCTTTCATGGTCCAGGCCAAAAGCTGCCCTCCAGATGTCTGCAGCCCACGAGCACACCCCATATAAACTGCAGCTGCCTTGGGTTCACATGAAGTAGGAAAATCAATTAAAGGAAAATCAAAGCATAACTTGGAGAAACCCCTCCAGTCTCTATTTACTATTTCTACCCTTTTCCTTCTAATGTAACCAAACTTTGATGATCTGGCTAGTGTTTCCATACCATTTTACTGTCCCGGCCCATGTGGTCAAGCCGGGGAAAAAGAAAAGTATAAAACCTCTCAGTCGCTTCATTTCTCAGAGGCGTCCAGTATCACAGCAATGCTCATTATACCTTGACAACTGACCTTCCTATACATCTATGACCTATTTAACAGTTTTCAAGAATGACTGCCAGACTCTTTCCAAAATCTGTAAAATCATGTGTGTGTATGTGGGCATACAATACGCATTCATACAAATATGCCCAGGCACACAGGCTCTATTTCAAGAGTGGTGTGCAAAGAATCGGCCCCCATCGACCATTTAATTACTGTTTGCACATTTGGTACAGAACAGCAATGAAGGCCCCAGCGTCTGCAGCAGCTCCGGCAATTAGCTCCGAATGAAACAGTCATAAACAGTAATTAGCCATTCCCTCAGTCATGTCCCAAAGCCTTTAAAAAAAAATCCGCAGAGAAATCAATGCATTCTTTTCTAAAGACCGATTATAGGCACACCACCCACTCACTCTATCATCATTTCTCAGAAGCTGAGAGGAAGAGCAGGATTCCTGCCACTCCAAGATGTCCATGGGTCCTGTAGGAAAGAAAAGAAAGCCAAATTGGGCAGAGAGACAAGGCATTACAGAATCAAAGGTCTGTAGAATATTGATCAATGCAGGGAGATGTGGGTCTGCAGGAGCCTAGAATATTCAACACAGGACACTGAGACAGGACCCTAGTAACACAGAATTACATCCTACGTGGCTCGAGATCTGCCTCAACTGTGCATCTGCAGGAGAGCTTCAAGAATGTCTGCCATGAAATCTCTCAACCCTACGATGAAGCTGGTGGTGTCACATTTTTCCTTCAGTTGGGGATACTAGATCAGAAAACCTAAGATGAGGTCTCATATTGGTGAGCCTCCACCCCCTGTTTTAAAAGTGTGGATTCTGAGACCTGAATCCATGTGTTGTTAGGGAATTTATGATCATGAAAATTAAGGCTTGTCATCCAACAAGCAACACAGTCTATTCTGTGATGTGCTGAGTAGCCTTGATCAGATCATTCTAATTCTCATAATTGGACATCTGGAATGTGCCTTGAAAGCTTACCTGGCTTATTACCTTGGCTTCAGTTGTGTCCCTTCCATTCCAAACAGATCTCTACATAGCAAAACCGTGATCTCAGCCTTCTAGTGCCAGTCATCCAGACCCTGGACTAACCATTCATGGAGGACATAACTATAGTGGAGAACCTTGGTTCAAGCATTACCAGTGGCCTGAACAAACACTTGCATGTTCCCTCCATTTCTGAGATGCTACAGCATTGCCTGGCATGAAAACTGAATCATCTTTTCCAAACTTATTTCACATCTTACACTGTTGGGTCTAACAGTTAACCACACTGGAGTACCCAGTGCAAGGAGTCTCCCAACAAGTCACATATCCCTTCTTCACAGTACTCTCAGAGCATTTCATAGAGCTACTCCATCCATCTAGGGGCAGCCTGATGGAATTACAGAGGTTCCAGACAGACCCATGTGCTCAAACCTTGACCTTGCTAATTATCAGATGCAGGAACTTGGAACTGTTCTTTGGTTCCTCTAACCCAGGAATTCTCACCCTTGATTGTATATTAATATAACACGGGAGGTTTAAATAACCAAAACCATAATCACAACCACACTGCCATACTCAGACCCTAATGCAGGCTCCTTAAGTCAGAAGGGGTGTAGGAGAGGGTCGTGGTGCAAATACTTTTTAAAAGGTATTTTGTGTGATTCTCTTCTTATAGGCACTTAAGGTCCTAAGTATAGTTTGAAACCTCAATTTTGCTCTACTGTATATCAGTGATAATACTGACCTATTTCTGAGGGTTATTATGAATTTTTAATTCTGCAACATGAGTAAAATGCCTGGAAAATATCAAATATATGATCAGTGAACTGCGATTATATTACTATTATCCACTTTGGTTCTAAGGCATTTTATCCAGAACCTCTGAAAGCTCTGTTACAATTCAGCGTAAGTTTTGCACTCGACTTGAACTCAAGGGCGTATCTATCTGCCTGCCTAGTGCTTGGCCCATATTCAGCCCAGGAGAGCATAGGCATTATGAATGAACCACTCTTTCACCTTGAATGTTGCCTACCTTTGGTCCAAATATCCAAATCCCTCAAGGCCTGTGTGAAATTCCACATCTCTCCTAAACAACTTTTTCCCATCAGAACTCAGAGCTCTGATAGTGTAGATCATTCACCTGGCAACTAGTTATAACAACCCTTCCTTCATGATCTTGTTTTAAGTTGCTTGGCTGTATTTTGTTTATATCTTGTCTCTCCAAATAGACATTCTATTTATACCTTTTTCATATCCCTCATAGGGCTTAATATGGCATATATTATACATGGCACATATTAAGAAAAACAAAATATCTTCTGACAAGGGGGAAAGGAATTTAATTTTAGTACAAACTGAAATGGGACAGAGATGGTAATATTAAAAAAAGACTTGAGCAAACATTTTGATTTCATGGTAACTAGTTATGTGTTCTGTGTTGGTAAACACATATGGATGCCAGTTTCCAAAAATGATACTAAAATCACACAGCAAAAGCTACAGAGCTTGAACATGGATTCTAGTTCCAATGTTATTAATATATAACTTGAGACCTTGAGCAAGTCAAGTCACTATTATGGTTTTCAGATTCTGTAAGAACCAGGGTTATTCACCAATCTGTAACACAGATTTCAGCCCTCACATTCTACCTTTGTCACTAAGATTTTTAAATACAAGTGTGATGAGTTACAGACAATGAGGACCTCCCAACAGACAACATTATTCCCCTGGGAATGGAGGATAGAATTTTGAGAAACTAAGAATTCAGGGAAAGAATGAAAACCCAGCCTGAATAAAGAAGGAAACAAAGAGCTTGGAATGAAGTGTGATTTGTGGGTCTCTACTGCCCTCCTCAGAAAGAAGGGGCTGTCTGCAGTGGGGCTGCAGGCACTTCAGACCTGGGGAGGGAGAAAGAAGCTTTTCTGCAGTCAAGACACAATGAGCAAGCTTTCTTAGCAAAACAGTATGCAGGGTGGATTAAAGTACTTCTGAGATAACAATATGCCTGAGAGTCAGATGTACGAAATTGAAAGCTAGTCAAATCATCTTGATAATTATTCAAACCAACATTGATGAAGAAATTGCTATGCTTCTGTCAAAAGTGAAACAGCTTCTATTTAGGGACACTATAAAACCTTATTTCTCCCCCTCAGATAAGCTGTCCCATTTCCCTATCTGGTGATTCTTGCAATAAGTGATTAAAATTTTTTTATTGAAGCCACTACTGGCTCCTCACATTTTTTTAAGCGTGTGTACAATTTAATGGTTTGAGGTGCCATCCACAGATACATGTAACCATCACCACTGTACTGGATCATTAAAGGCCCCCCTGGTGGAACTCAGCCCACAGATGCATCCGCATCTCTCTGTCTCCACGGAGGGAGGGGAGGCCAGACCCTTTCCTGCACATTGTGCTTTGCATCTGTCATGCTGTTTGAGTGAATTTCCTTCTTATCCCAGCTCTCTGTACAAATGTAAGACAATTACTGGGTTGGTCAAAAATTTATGCGAGTTTTTCCATAGGGTGTTACAAAAAAACCCGCCAATCTAGTACAAAGAACCACCTCTAAAGTCACGGGTCTATGAAATCTTCTCCAAATCTTTCTGTCAAAATCAGCTTTGGAGATACTCAGTTCAACTGTTAAACGTCGAGGACCGAATAAAAATATTCACCGCCTTTTCAGCAGGGTCCTCAAACCACACCAAAATGAAAGTAAAGGAATAAAAAGTCAAAAGAAGAAAGAGGACAAAATATAGTATCATCAGAGAAATTCTGACTTCAGTAAAAGAAGAGACAGCTCTGTCAGAAAGTTTAGTAGAAAAACCAGCGATAAGGAAAACATATAAAGTGGGGGAAATATATATATTTTCCTGTTCTCTGCAGGAAAAAATAATATAAAGAAACTAAAATGGTAAAAAAAAAAAAACTAAGTATAAGAAAATATAAAGTAACCAAAGAATAATAAACAATGATAGTATGTAAAAAGGCAAGAAAAAAAATCCTAAAGTATCATAATAGGTGGCTTAAAATTTTTAAAGTAAATCAAGAAATAACTGTTATGCATTTATTTTTAGAGATACAAAATAAATGCCAGAGAATAAGTAGCTAACAAAGCAAAGAGATTGCCTTGGTGGAGCCAAAGGTTGATGTTGCTTTTGATGTATGACTTTATATGAGATTGAATTAAACTAGCTGCCTGTAATATTTAAGTTCAAAATTTATTTTAAAGGTAGATTGAATATCAACTCATCACTCCCTTCTATCCTCTTAGACTCAACCAGACCTTGTTGCTTCCTTCCTTGTATATTATGAGCATCTACTTTGTCTCACTAACTGATTATAAGTTCTTTAAAGGGAAATGTCATGCTTTTATCGCATGGTCCTTCCACACCTCCACCCAGTGGCTATTGGAAAAGCAAGCATACATTTGGGGTGTTGTCATATTGGGAACATACCTATTATTGAAGGTGTTGCTACTCTAGACATTCTGCAGTATGGGGGGGAGGGGGTGTTCCCACACCACAAAGAATCATCTTGCTGCAAACACTTTGAGAAATAGCAAGTAGTGTGATATTGGACATGGTTTCCAGTCAACATACCAAGATGCTGAAAGGATTAAGATTTTCAAGCCAGTGGTGTCGTCTATAACTTACTGTGGATGAACTGAAACGGTCTTTCAGATAAGGTAATGCATATATTTTATTAGAACTCAAGGTAACGAGAAAATAAGGAAAGTAGTCTGCAATATTTCCCCAGAAAGACTCTCCTACCCCCAGAAGACTCTGAGCCAGTCGCTTTGAGTTACAGCCACCAAATCCATATTTGTGTAAAGGTCATTAGAATTTTCTACTGCTGTCAGGTCTGGAAATCCCAAGTTTAAAGGAGGAGAGAGTAGGAAATGAGATAAGAGAATTTTGAGTTTCTAAAAGAAAAATTTCCATCCCATTCTGTTTGTCCAGAGATAATACTCGCTGTCATCTCAGTTTGCCAGTAGGCATTTTTTTTTCCAGCATTGAGTTTGCCTCAGTTAAACTCAGAACAGTTGTAGTCACGTAGGGTCTATAGCAAGTTTCACAGCTGAACTTAGCTAGAGCAATATTTGACATCAACATACCTTAACTATTGAGACAATAAATTTACCTTCAAATTGCTAAGAAAACAGGAATTTTTCTTACATGTAGACCATTAGCCTACAGATTTTATAGCTATCTGGGGACATGGACACTGTTAACCCATGAGTAATTAGGTCTCTCTTTTAAATAAGCTGTTTCTTAGAGTTTTATAATAAAGTCTGTAACTTTCAGCTCTAAAGAATTTGCCAACAGGTAATAATAAAATATAGCTCAAAATGAACTCCAGCCTCAGAGGTGAGGACCTGGGTGGTATTATTAAATATTATGCTGTCTAGTTACCAAACAGTGACCCCATGGCCAAATAAACATTTGAAGAACTGCTCAATTGCTCTATCAATCAAACTAGGAAAAGTTAAAACAGCAACCTAATATTTTTACTTGGCAAAATAGCCAATATCATTAAAATCAGAATACGTTATGTCAATTACATGCACACAAAAAAGATCATACAAAAGGACTTTTTCCCATTAAAAATCAATCTAAATATTCCACAATTGGAGGATGATTAAATGCGTGAATGGATAAGTGGGAGAGGACATGGGTAAACCTATGGCTGATTCATGCTGATGTTTGGTAGAAACCAAAGGAAAATTATGACCAACCTAGATAGCATGTGAAAAGCAGAGACATTACTTTGCCAACAAAGGTCTGTCTAGTCAGGGCTATGGTTTTTCCAGTGGTCATGTATGGCTGTGAGAGTTGGACTGTGAAGAA
>SJYC01016333.1:0-65105 GCA_006408675.1 Madoqua kirkii | reverse complement strand
GCAACCCCATGGATGACACTTGCCAAGTGGGGGAGGTTAGTTGCTCAGGGCAAAAGGCTGCAATTCCAGAGAGACTTGAAGGACTGATTCAATTAGGGAAGGAAAAAAAATCATTACATTTTTTCCCCCATCTAAGATGTTTTTAATACATTTTCAGAGTTAGAAGTAGAATAAAATATACCATGTGGAATACTAAATCATGAAGAAATAGATCCCTTTTGCAAGGGTGTGTTTTGAAATTATTATTGTAAGTGAATTTATTCACAGTGCATTGGGCTTTGTAATAAAACAGCACCCTTCTCTCTCTGTGTCTCATGGTTCCTCTGCTATCTCGCCACACTTCTGAACTGTAAAATAAATCAAATTACCCCAACAAAAAAGAGAGTATTCTCCAAAGAGGGGCCTTGTGTCCCTCCCTTTATTCTATATTGTGCTTGAATAAAACACATGAGACCCTCTGATTGAATCCGTTTAAATATAAAGCCTTTAGAAAAACCAGGCATCCTCTTCTTCCCAAATGCACGTACAAATTTCCATTAATGTTAATAAGAGCTATGTGAAGGGATGAGGAAAACCATTCCCATTATGTTTTATTACATTTTTATTTTATGAACTGGTCTCTTGGATGATAAATCAACGCTACTGCAAAACCATAATTCTTTGGGGAAAACCTCCATGAAATTTCCCTTCTTTGTGCTATTCTGCTGCTGTCAAAAAGAAAAATCCCAAAAACTAAACACAAGTTGAATGTTTTTGACCTGTGACTAGTGTACTGTAGATGACACCCCAATAAAATGCCAACTGCATTGTTCATAATTAGCAGCGACTGCAGTTTTGCTAAA
Organism: Madoqua kirkii; assembly: GCA_006408675.1. Lineage (NCBI taxonomy): Eukaryota > Metazoa > Chordata > Mammalia > Artiodactyla > Bovidae > Madoqua > Madoqua kirkii. Next base: position 64,263 of record SJYC01016333.1, on the reverse strand, counting down.
AAGAAAAAAAAAACTGCCTGAGATAATTATTGCATTTTATAAATATCCACTCAGCAGCTGGCAATTAGATAACCCAGAATCAAATTATACCTACCATTAGATAAGTCTCAGGCACCCAAATGCTTCAGAGTTCCATTTGGCAGAAGTCTAATTATGGTGCCAGGGCCCAGCCCTGTGGCTGGCCACACAGAAATGGTCTTATTTGCCTTGGCTCCAAGAGGTGTGACTGCAAGGATTCAACCTCAGTTCACTAATCTTTACCATTTCCATGTGGCGGATACTCCACTGGATCCATCCATTTCAGTATATTCCTTTGTGTTTTGTGCCCAGTCTTACCTCTGCTCAAGGAGCTCCCTGAACTTAAAAAAAACTCTCCTTTCCCACTTGGGCCCCTTTCTCTCCATAAACACTTTTTCCCAAAATTCTGGTCCACGTGGTTCTTTTGTCTTTTGAAAAAAAAAAAAAAGAAAAAACTTTATTTTTTAGAGCAGTTTGAGATTCACAGCAAAATTGAGCAGAAAGTAGAGTTTCCATATATCTACTGTCCCATGCAGGAGAGCCTCTTCCACACCATAGTACAATTGTCACAATCGACGCATTGACACGTTATTATAACCCCAAGTCTGTAGTTTACAGTAGAGTTTATGCGTTGCGTACCTTCTATTGATTCTGGCAAATGTATAATGGTTTGTATCCACTATTATAGGATCACACAGAATAGTGTCACTGCCTAAAAATACGCTCTGCTCTGCCTATTTATCTCACTCTTTCCCTTAAGCCCTGGCAGGCATGGATCTTTTAACTCTCTCCATAGGTTTTGCCTTTGCCAGAAAGTCATATAGCTGTAATCACAGTGTTTAACCTTTACAGATTGACTTCTTTCAATTAATATGCATTTAAGTTTTCTCCACATCTAGAATAATATTCCATTGCCTGGGTGCTACGAGGTTGTTTTTAAAATTATTGTTTTATCACTAATAATTTTTCTAGATTTATTGGAATATAATTGATATATAACATTTTGTAAGCTTAAGGTGCATAGCACAGTGATTGAATACACATATATACTGTAAAATGATGATCACGATAGTTAACACACACATGAGTCATATGACTATTGTGTGGGGGTGGAGGTAAGAAAATTTAAGATCTACTCTCATAGCAACTTTCAAGTGTATAATATAGTATTGTAACAAGAGTCTCTATGCTGTATATTACATTCTCCAGGGCACCACAGTCTATTTATCCATTTTCCTACTGAAAAATGGTTGCTTGCAAGTTTTGGCAATTAGAAAGCATATATAAACATCCACAGATTTTTGTGTAGACATAAATTTTCAGTTCATCTGAAGCGCGACTGCTGAATTGTTCAGTATGTCTAGTTTTCTAAGAAACTGCTGAATTGTCTTTCAAAGTGGCAGTAGCATTTTTGCATTTCCTCTCTTTGACTGAGAGTTCTTGATGCTCCACACCCCCCCAACGTTTTGTGTTATCAGTGTTTTGGATTTGGCTATTCTAACAGGTGTGTAATCATTTCTCATTGTTTTAATTTGCAATTCCTTAGTGGCTCATAATGAGGTATCTGCTCAGATCTTTTCCCCATTTTAAACTTTATAGTACCTAATTATTTCCTCTCTTTCCTGTTATTCAGCTAAGACCAGTGAAGCCCAGATCATGACTTAGTGGTGAGGGGAATTAGTAGGTGTTGAGGAAGAGTAACTGGCAATTAATTTAACCTTTCTGAGACTTAGTTCTTCATGTCTACAACTGTAATTATACTTGCCTTATAGGGTGTTTATGGACATTAACTGAGGTGGCATAATATAGTAGCTAATACAATCCATGGAAGATAGCATGTGCTCCCAGAATTTTTTTTTTACTTTTCTTATATCTTGAACTTTGAATTCACTTTCAAGAAAATAAATTGTCTCCTTAGATGAATATATAGGTTCTCTGTTGTCAGAAACCAGACAACACTGTAATTCAATGTAGTTTCCATCTCAGATTTAACTGCTGATAAACTGGGATCCAAATGTGTTACCCAAGTGTTTGTTTGTTTTTTTTCCTACTCAATTCTTATTCCTGTAAGACTCCACTTCTGCATTTTTTATATAGCTGAGAAATAATTTTCAATTAAATAATCTCGATTATCTCAAAATATTAAATACAAAATGCACATATCAATTTAGTTACAAATCGTTCAGAATGGAAAAAGCATTGCATTAAAACATACGAAAATTTGAAAGTTACTCCTAGCTTGGGCTTCCCAGGTGGCACTAGTGGTAAAGAATCTCCCTGCCAATGCAGGAGACATAAGAGATGCACGTTCAATCCCTGGGCCAGGAAGGTCCCCTGGAGGAGGGCATGGCCACCCACTCCAATATTCTTGCCTGGAGAATCCCATGGACAGAGGAGCCTAGTGGGCTACGGTCCAGGGGGTCATAAAGAGACAGACAGGACTGAAGCAACTTAGCACACATGCACACAACCCTAGCTCTAAAACTAACTAGCTTATATGCTTAGGCAGGTAATTTAATATTAATAGGTCTTAGTAAAAACTAAATGATTTGTGAGACCATTTAAAATTATAATATGCAATTATTCTGATCTTTAAATAGAGACATACTCAAAATAGACATTATGCTCTATATAATTTTCTTACTGTGTCAAATTTTTAGGACAAAAATTTAATGTACATCTCAAGAAAATGTCTACTACTCTCTCTTTAGTATGCTTTCACACACATGAAACTAGGGTAGAAAAGACATTTAAGCCTCCACAACTAACAGAACTTAATCTTTAAATGAAGAGAAGGCTTTCTTAAAAATCTTTTGAGAAGATATGAATTTCCATTTAACTTGTCCAATATCTGTGTTTTGGCAAAAACATTATACAATGGAAGGAAGAGAGGATTAAGTAGCAAATAAGTAAGTACATCTGTAGTCAGAACAAAAAATAATATGGTCTCTAAGTAAACTGCTAAATATTTTGGCATATAATAACCTCATATTTTAAAACCTAAGTTATTTAAATTTTAAATTATAACACTATTATTTTGTGAAAATAAATAACAATCATGTTTCATAAAAATGGATAGTAAAATGATACCATTTTAGCATTAACTGATATATGTTTCTAATGCAGGGTAATTCAAGAAAATTTACCCATATTCTTCTATATTAATGTATAACATATTTTCATGTATTGACATAGTTCCCTTGCTGCTGCTGTCACTTGAGTCATGTCCGACTCTGTGCGACCCCATAGATGGCAGCCCACCAGGCTCCCTGGGATTCTTCAGGCAAGAATACTAGAGTGGGTTGCCATTTCCTGCTCCAATGCATGAAAGTGAAAAGTGAAAGTGAAGTCACTCAGTCATGTCCAACTCTTCGCAACCCCATGGACTATAGCCTACCAGGCCCCTCTGTTGGATTTTCCAGGCAAGAGTACTGGAGCAGGTTGCCATGGCCTTGAAGTGAAGTGAAATCGCTCAGTCGTGTCCGACTCTTTGCAACCCCATGGACAGTAGCCTGCACCAGGCTCCTCCATCCATAGGATTTTTTAGGCAAGAGTGCTGGAGTGGGTTACCATTTCCTTCTCCAGAGAATCTTACTGACCCAGGAATCGAACCCAGGTCTCCCACATTGATAGACAGACTCTTTACCGTCTGAGCCACAGGGGACCTTGCCATGACTTTAGACACTTATTAATCCCATCTTGTTAGTATAGGTTTGTTTGACTTGCTGTTCTGTCCTGTAGTCATTTTCCTTTGCTATTGTTAGTTATGCAGGAAAAAATGAAATAAACTTACCAGGGCAAAAACGCATTCATTTATTCATCTCCCTATATCAGCTCTCCTAACTTAGTAAGGAAAGGAAACATTTCCAAATAGTGTACCTTAAGCTCTAGATTTTTATTCATTATAACCTGCTAATTGTCTTCCACGACCAGTGTAAGACTAAGTGCCCATGTATCATTTCTTCCCTTTAAACTGAGTCCAGTACATCAGTCAATTCACTTCAGTCGCTCAGTCGTGTCCGACTCTTTGCAACCCCATGAATCGCAGCACGCCAGGCCTCCCTATCCATCACCAACTCCCGGAGTTCACTCAGATTCACATCCATGGAGTCAGTGATGCCATCCAGCCATCTCATCCTCTGCCGTCCCCTTCTCCTCAGTCCTTTAAACAAAACATCCGTCTGGTAACTTCTCAAAACCCTTTCTAGTATACATTTTTTTGGCTATAAAAGCAGAGGGTCATTCATTATGACCCTGGCCTTCCTATTATAGGTAAGCCATTCATAACTACAATATATTTTCTCTTAATAGAACTTATTTACTCATTAGGTGGCTATTTACTGGGATTAAAAAATATTAACAGCCAGAGAGCCCTCATAAATACTCAAGGACAATGGCTTTTCTAACATGCTACCTTAATTTCATAACTTTAGTCTTTTAAAATCATATACTTGCCTCATCTACTCAAAACATCCTCTAATACTTTTTTGAAAACTCTGGCAGGTTAACTAAAATTAAAAGCACAGAAAACACCAGAGAGCACATCATTTTTTATCAGAATAGGCTAATTTCAAATCTGACTTTCTGAGAAAAAAATAGATTAAAAATATTCTAAAAGGATGATCCTTTTTCTTTGATATGTATTATGCTGACAATATTTCAAGACACTTGAATTGTTCCAAATATAAATGAAATGCTGGCAACATTGAAGTATGTAAATTCAGAAAAAGGAAACCCAGGGTTAATTCATAATCCAACCCAAAATAATGTTTTTAAGGGGTCCATATGCTACTTCCTATGCTAAATGTCTTCCTTTCACATGTGCTAACATCCTGTTTTCATTGCAGGATATCAAATGCAAGAAGTGAGTTGTATCCATTTTCTTCCTCATTTGATATTAAGAAGTTAGGAAAAGCATATTGGAGAACACTGGCTTAGAGAGTCAGAAACTTGGCTCTACCAAGACTCTGGAATTAACACTTTATAATGTTAACACTTCACTTTTCTAAACAATTATAATTTACGCCATGCTTTATGTCTGTAAAATATAAGGAGTGCTTGAAAAAAGTAAAGGACAAACAGGATAGTGTCTCCCAATTGAGAAAGAGAAGTACTAATGAAAAACTAATTCAGTTATATTTTGGGGGAATTCAAAGGCCCCCACCAGAAGGAAAGGCAATCCTAAAAAACATCCTTTGAATTCTCAGCACAGACGGCAAGCCACAAGAAACTAGCCTGATATCGGTTTTGCATGAGAACGTCAGATCTGATTCCCTCAAACTGATGTTCCCAAATCAAAATGTATGACTGATGGTCTTTGTTTTTCACAAGACCAGGGAACCCTACAATGGAGATTTTCAGGAAGTTATTGAAAAGTGGGTTGTGAGAAAAGTTAACAATCTGTCTCAATATGCCCAATGACTTTCCCAAGTTTGGACTGAACATCCTACATTTCAGGAAACCTAATTCCTGTTTTGTTTTTGTTTTTATTTTTTATTTGTTGTATTTTACCATGTAACCCAGAAGAGTAAGGACCTAGATCATTCAAATTTTATTGTTGTTTTGCTTATCAATACCCAATTCTATATGTGCTATTGTCACATGACTCCTCTCAGGCTCAACATCTAATTTTTTGCCATTAAGAATATTCTACACCATTCTGTCTGCCCCCCAACCTCACATATACACATCACAACTGTGTACCTGCATTCCTAGTTGACCATGAATATACAAAATGACCAGGAATCTTAACTGAGGAGGACACTAGCATCCTGGCTGAACACACTGAACGTAATTTTCAGTATTAGATAATAATGGAGATAGGAACAACACTGAGAGGCAATATTTGCTATTTTAACTATTTCAAGCCTATTCTATGAAAGCCTATTTTCATATTATATCTGAAAACAGAACAAAATAGGTGACTCCACATAAGATGAAAAAGGGAAATGAAGGTATCATTATCAGTTTTTGCTACTACAAGTTTAAGCCTTCCGACAGTGGCTTTACTATCTTGTTAGCAAATGAAACTGAAAGGATGGCTACAAACTGTGATGGCAGAGGAAAGAACTGAAACAATTGATATGGTAAGATGAAAAATGATTCCCCCAAAATATTCAGCTCCTAAGCCCTGGAAGGGCTTCTCAGGTGGCTCAAAGGTAAAGAATCCACCTACCAGTGCAGGAGATGTGGGTTTGATCCCTGGGTCAGGAAGATTCACCTGGAGGAGGAAATGGCAAAGAGTCAGATATGGCTGAAGCGACTATTGTTGTGCAGTCACTAACATGGACCCGGCACACCAGGCTTCCCTTGTTGTTGCTGTTGTTCAGGTGTTCAGCCATGTCTGACTCTGCAATCGCATGGACTGCAGCAAGCCAGGCTTCCCCTGTCCTGCACTATCTCCCAGAGCTTCCTCAAACTCATGTCTGGTTAGTCAGTGCTGCCATCCAACCATCTCATCCTCTGTCATCCCCTTCTCCTCCTGCCTTCAATATTTCCCAGCATCAGGGTCTTTTCTAACGAGTCTCCACTTTGTATCAGGTGACCAAAATATTGGAGCTTCAGTGTCAGCCATCAGTCCTTCCAATGACTATTCAAGGTTTATTTTCTTTAGGTTTGACTAGTTTGATCTTCTCGCAGTCCAAAGGACTCTTAAGAGTCTTCTCCAACATCACAGTTCGAAAAAATCAATTCTTTGGTGCTCAGCCTTCTTTATGGTCCAACTCTCACATTTATACATGACTACTGGAAAAACTATAGCTTTGACTAGATGGACCTTTGTCAGCAAAGTAGTGTCTCTGCTTTTCAATATGCTGCCTAGGTTGTTCGTAGCTTTTCTTCCAAGGAGTAAGTGTCTTATAATTTCATGACACCATCCACAATGATTTTGGAACCCAAGAAAATAAAATCTATCACTGTTGCCATTTTTTTCCAGATGCCATGATCTTAGTTTTTTCAATGTTGAGTTTTAAATCAGCTTGTTCACTCTCTTCGTTCTTCTTCATCAAGAAGTTCTTCCTCTTTGCTTTCTATCATTAGAGTGGTATCATCTGCATATCTGGGCTTCCCTGATGGCTCAGATGATAAAGAATCTGCCTTTCAATGCAGGAGATGCAAAAGACAGAGGTTCAATACCTTTGTTGGGAAGATCTCTTAGAGGAGGAAATGGCAACCCACTTCAGTATTCTTGTCTGGGAAATTTCATGGACAGGGAAACCTGGGGGGCTACAATCCATGGGACTACAGGGTTGGACAGAACTGAGTGATTGAGCACATCTTCACGCATTCACGCATTGGCATATCTGAGCTTACTGATATTTTTCCTGGCAATCTTGATTCCAGTTTGTGACTCATCCAGCTGGCAAGGCACAAGCCCTGGAAATTGTAAGTGTTACTTTAAACAGAAAAATGACTTCCCAAATGCAAATAATCTAAGGATTTTTAGATGGGAGGATTATTTTGTATTATTTGGGTGGTGCGAAGTGTAATAACAGATGTCTTTATAAGAGAGAGGCAGTAGGATATGTATGACGCAAAGAAAGCAATGTTACACTTCAGGCTTTGACAATAAAGGGCCCAGGGGAAAAGAATGCAAAAATGTGGCTTTAGAAGATGGAAAAAGGAAGAGAACAGAAACTCAGCAAGAAATATCAAGGGAATACCTTGATTTTTAGCTCAGGAAAACTGACTTCAGTCTTCCAGAACTGTAAACACACAATAAATAGATGTTATCTTAAGCAACCAATTTTGTGGCAATTTATTACAGCAGCAATAAAAAAATAAAATGAAATAGAACATGCAGTTAAAGAAGGTTATAATGTGACAGAGCTTGGGAGAAGGCAAATGAAACAGGCCAAGAGTTTTCAGACTAAATAAAATAAGACACCAAAATCTATTTTCTGGACAATGCTGAACTGAATACAATAGTAGAATAAATAAATCAACTTCCAGTTGATTTGTTTGGACAAAGAAATTAACAGAAAAGCAATGGTCTATGCCACAGATATATTGGCAGTTAGACTTTATTTGGAAATATCTAAAATGTCTTGGGGCTTCCCTGGAGGCTCAGAGGTTTAAAGCGTCTGCCTCCAATGCAGGAGACCCGGGTTTGATCCCTGGGTTGGGAAGATTCCCTGGAGAAGGAAATGGCAATCCACTCCAGTATTCTTGCCTGGAGAATCTCATGGACAGAGAGGCCTAGTAGGTTACAGTCCACGGGGTTGCAAAGAGTCGGACACAACTGAGCGACTTCACCTCACCTCAAAATGTCTAGACCACAAAAATAAATGAATCAAAGTCATTCATGATACAGAAAAATATATCACAATTATAATGAGTAATTTTGCATAAGAGCATTAAAGACAAGGAAAAATAATCTTTTTCATAGATTCTGGGCAGATCCTTCATAAAAATAAATCAACAAAGAAACAAATAGCAGAACTCTTTTCCTTAAAGCATCTGCCTCCAATGCAGGAGACCCGGGTTTGATCCCTGGGTTGGGAAGATTCCCTGGAGAAGGAAATGGCAATCCACTCCAGTATTCTTGCCTGGAGAATCTCATGGACAGAGAGGCCTAGTAGGTTACAGTCCACGGGGTTGCAAAGAGTCGGACACAACTGAGCGACTTCACCTCACCTCAAAATGTCTAGACCACAAAAATAAATGAATCAAAGTCATTCATGATACAGAAAAATATATCACAATTATAATGAGTAATTTTGCATAAGAGCATTAAAGACAAGGAAAAATAATCTTTTTCATAGATTCTGGGCAGATCCTTCATAAAAATAAATCAACAAAGAAACAAATAGCAGAACTCTTTTCCACTGAAGTACTCACTGAAAACACAGCACATATGCAAAATATTAACATCACTGAATATTAAAATATTAACATTAAACATTAATATTAAAATATTAACGAAAACAACAGACACGATGGCAACAGAATTCTCTTTATTGGCAATATCAGACTATATTGATTGGAAATCTTGCCCCTTTCGAGAAGGTTTGTGTTTTTTTGATAAACAGATCAAAGGCAAACATGAGGAAAGATAAAAGTATACCTGGGCTATGTGCTCTGCTCCATCATGTCTGACTCCTTACAGTCAAATGAACTATATAGCCTGCCAGACTCCTCTGTCCATGGAATTTTCCAGGTAAGGATACTGGAGTGGGGTGCCATTTCCTACTCCAGGGGATCTCCCCGACCCAGGGATTGAACCTGGGTCTTCTGCATTGTCAGGTGGATTTTTACCCACTAGAGCCACCTAGGAAGCCTTAAACTTGGGCTGTATGTTGGCTTAACAGAAAGAAACACATCTGAGTAAGAAATCTAAGAAAAGACCCTTATCGCTGACCAGTATGGATAAAGGACACATTTGTCTAGGGCTCATTCTATGCTAATAATAATGCTTTAATTCTCTATTGTATATGATAATAGATTAAGAAAACATCTGAAATCCCCAATAAAATAAAAATTTCTAATTCAGATGCTTTTTCATTTTCTGCCTTCCTCTTTCCCAGTCTTGTCTGTTTCAACATGACTGGTTAGATACATCCTTCTGCTAAAGACAATGAAAATCCCAGGTTTTCAAACAAAAAATAAAGAATGTACTAGCCAATATATAAGCAAAGCTGAACATTCAGGGAAATAAACAGATTTTTGAAGTCAGATATAGTCTAAAAGCAATTTTCAAATCTAGATAAATTTAGTTTGTATTTCTACAGGCTTGTACTTGAAGGAGAAGACAAAGCTTAGTGTCCTCCAAATGGTGGTTCTAACAAGAGATACCCCATTATAAAGCTGAAATCACAAGAGCTATATACTCACTGTAAGTGTGATGCAGAAGTTAACCTAGATGGAAGTCCATTTCCAAGAAACAACAAAGAAAACTGCCCTGGAACTAAAACATGAGTAGAGTCTAGCAGACAGGTTTCAACATGAAAGATCATAATTACAAGCTGGCCCTCAAAAGGATTAGCAGTTTTAAATTACATAGCCTATATCATCCAAGATAATCTCAAGTCATTAAGTAACTCAAGGATATACTATAACTTTTACCACCCCAAAGTACCAGGCAGAAACAAGTACAGTATCATCTGCAGAAAATGTATCACAATAGCTGTCAAAGAGACTCAGAAATATTTTTCCAAGAAAAATGAGTGACTTCTTAATTAAAAATCAGAAAGCAAAGAAAAACAAGTTGCCTTGACTGACAGTCCACAGAAACAGTAGACAAAAGGAGGCCCCATAAAGATTTTAAATACTGGAATAATCAAAGATAAAATTCAAAATTATTTTAATTGATAACCTCTAAAGAAGTAACAGACAGTTTAAAATAATTTTAATGAATTAAAAGTATGCAAAACCTAACAAAATAGATCCTCTAGGAAGAAATAGTGTAATAACTGAAATTTAAATGTGAGTGAATCAATATATAGCTGTTAGATAGATATGAAGAGACAATAAATTGGAATGTTGGTTTAGTAAGACATTATCTAATGAGCAGCATTAAAAGAACAGAAAGATGAAAAAGAGAACAGAAGTTGAAACACGAAAGTTGAAGGACAAATGTGTAGTATACACTTAACTGAAGTCTAGATGAGAATAAACAGTTAAGGACACATTTGTCTAGGGCTCATTCTATGCTAATAATAATGCTTTAATTCTCTATTGTATATGATAATAGATTAAGAAAACATCTGAAATCCCCAATAAAATAAAAATTTCTAATTCAGATGCTTTTTCATTTTCTGCCTTCCTCTTTCCCAGTCTTGTCTGTTTCAACATGACTGGTTAGATACATCCTTCTGCTAAAGACAATGAAAATCCCAGGTTTTCAAACAAAAAAATAAAGAATGTACTAGCCAATATATAAGCAAAGCTGAACATTCAGGGAAATAAACAGATTTTTGAAGTCAGATATAGTCTAAAAGCAATTTTCAAATCTAGATAAATTTAGTTTGTATTTCTACAGGCTTGTACTTGAAGGAGAAGACAAAGCTTAGTGTCCTCCAAATGGTGGTTCTAACAAGAGATACCCCATTATAAAGCTGAAATCACAAGAGCTATATACTCACTGTAAGTGTGATGCAGAAGTTAACCTAGATGGAAGTCCATTTCCAAGAAACAACAAAGAAAACTGCCCTGGAACTAAAACATGAGTAGAGTCTAGCAGACAGGTTTCAACATGAAAGATCATAATTCCAAGCTGGCCCTCAAAAGGATTAGCAGTTTTAAATTACATAGCCTATATCATCCAAGATAATCTCAAGTCATTAAGTAACTCAAGGATATACTATAACTTTTACCACCCCAAAGTACCAGGCAGAAACAAGTACAGTATCATCTGCAGAAAATGTATCACAATAGCTGTCAAAGAGACTCAGAAATATTTTTCCAAGAAAAATGAGTGACTTCTTAATTAAAAATCAGAAAGCAAAGAAAAACAAGTTGCCTTGACTGACAGTCCACAGAAACAGTAGACAAAAGGAGGCCCCATAAAGATTTTAAATACTGGAATAATCAAAGATAAAATTCAAAATTATTTTAATTGATAACCTCTAAAGAAGTAACAGACAGTTTAAAATAATTTTAATGAATTAAAAGTATGCAAAACCTAACAAAATAGATCCTCTAGGAAGAAATAGTGTAATAACTGAAATTTAAATGTGAGTGAATCAATATATAGCTGTTAGATAGATATGAAGAGACAATAAATTGGAATGTTGGTTTAGTAAGACATTATCTAATGAGCAGCATTAAAAGAACAGAAAGATGAAAAAGAGAACAGAAGTTGAAACACGAAAGTTGAAGGACAAATGTGTAGTATACACTTAACTGAAGTCTAGATGAGAATAAACAGTGAGTACAGCAGAGGCAATATTTGAATACTGGTTACTAATTTATGAAAGACATTAACCCATGAATATAGAGAAACTGATGAATCCCAACTAAGATTTTTTTTAAAAACCTACATCAAGACTTATTATAATAGTTTAAGAACAATAAAGAAAATGAGAAAATCTGAAAAGCTCCCATGTGAAAGGTTACCTTTAAAAAAGTGACAGATATTCATCTGTAATTCCAATAGTCATATTATAAATGAGAGACAGTATGTTGATCTTCAGTGAAAGATAGTTACTGCCAACCCTAAAATTTTATACCCAGAAATACTGATTTCATGAATGGAGCAAACATGATTACCAAAAAAGAAAAACAAAATTTTACCACCAATAGACTTTCACTAAGGGAAATTCTGAAACATATATATCAACAATCTACAAACAACTCAGGGAGCTTAATATCATCAAAACAAAGAACCCAATCAAAAGATGAGCAGAAGATCTAAAAAGACATTTCACTAAAGACAACATATAGATGACCAAAAGGCACATGAAAAGATGTTCAAAATTACTAGCTGGCATTGAAGCGAAGTCGCTCAGTCATGTCCGACTCTTTGCGATCCCATGGACTGTAGCCTACCAGGCTCCTTCCTCCATGGGATTCTCCAGGCAAGAATACTGGAGTGGGGTGCCACTAGAGGCATGCAAATCAAAACTACAATGAGATATCACCTCATACTGATCAGAAATGCTATAACCAAAAATTCATGAAAAATAAATGCCCGAGGGAGTGTGGAGAGAAGGAAATCATCCTAATCCTATTGATGGGAATATAAATTGTACAGACACTGTGGAGAACAGTATGGAGATTCCTCAAAAACTAAAAATAGAGCGATCATATGATCCTGCAATCCTACTCCTGGGAAAAGATGGTCAGAAAGGAACAATGAATCCCAATGTTAATTGCACCACTGTTTACAACAGTCAAGACATGCAAGCAGCCTAAATGCCCATCAGCAGATGAATAGGTAAAGATGTAATCCATATATATGATGAAATACTACTCAGTCATTAAACAAAATGAAATAATGCCATTTGCAGCAACATAGACGAACCTAGTAGAGAAGGCGATGGCACCCCACTCCAGTACTCTTGCCTGGAAAATCCCATGGACGGAGGAGCCTGGTGGGCTGCAGTCCATGTGGTCGCTAAGAGTCAGACACGGCTAAGTGACTTCACTTCCACTTTTCATTTTCATGCATTGGAGAAGGAAATGGCAACCCATTCCAGTGTTCTTGCCTGGAGAATCCCAGGGACAGGGAAGCCTGGTGGGCTGCTGTCTATGGGGTCGCACAGAATCGGAAGGCACTGAAGCGACTTAGCAGCAGCAGACAGACCTAGAGATTGTCATACTGAGTGAAGGAAGTCAGAGAAAAAGAAATATTATATCACTTACATGTGGTATCTGGCACTGGGTAAGCTGGATTGCATCATCTCAGACAAGAAGCACAGAACAAGCTGCACTGGGGCTAAAGAATCAGCAAAGAGGAGGTGATGGGCTGAATCCAGCAGAAGTATGATGGGCTCATCCTTCCTGGAAAATAAAGTGCCAAGTCTATCCAAAAGGCCAGCAAAATATTGTCAATGACATGTGGAAAAAAATGATACAAATGAACTTATTTACAAAACAGAAACAGACACACAGACTTAGAAAATGAACTTATGGTTACCAGGGGAGCAGGCTGGAGTGGCAGTGGTCGTGGGGGTGGAAGGGATGGTTAGGGAGTTTGGGATTGACATCGACACACTGCTATATTTAAAATGGATAACCAACCTACAAGGACCTATTGTATAGCACAAAGAACTCTGCTCAATATCATGTAACAATTTAAATGGAAAAATGTATTAATGAATCACTTGCGGTACACCTGAAACTGTCACAATATTGTTAGTCAACTATATTCCAATATAAAATAAAAAGTAAAATATATATATATAGCCATACCAGATACATACAAACATGAATAAGAAACAAAGAAAATCTAAAGTAACACTACATTTTTAAAAATCTAATGTGAGTTTGAAAGTAACAAGACAGATTTAAAATACAGAAAAAGCAGCAGCATACAATATGGGAAGAAATAAATGGGTTCAACGTGTAATAAGGTCCTTGATAATATTAACTTTAGACTCTGATATGTTAAATGTGTGTGTTCGATTTTAGGATAACAACTGAATGAAGAAAAAGTGTGTAAAACCTCCAAACTAGTGAAGAGGGAAAATGGAACAGGAATAATTAATACAAAGATTAGGCACCCCTGGCCTCTAAGCTGATGAAGGTATGAGTTTTATCTTTAAGTTTTATGACCACCTGCTGACCCATCTTGCTGCCCAGCAGACACTAGTTCCATTGTTTCATTATCTTGTCTGGTTTAACTCTCATCTTGTCACTCTTTTTAACTAGTGCTCCAGTTTCTCCAGTATGCCAACAAATTCAGAGTCGAGTCCATCACAAGTTACTTTGTGAAGACATTAACCCTTGTTCAAGATTGTATTTTCTAAATTAACTCAAGCTGCCCAGATATGAACTTGATCTTTCTACCCAAAAATCCATGTTCCCCAGAAATACTATGATTTTACATAGAAATACATAGTTTCCCAGAAATGCTATGATTGGCTACACCGCTAGAATGTTTTTCCTAAAAATTCCATGCTCTACACTATGGCCTTACCTATTTTGTTCAACCCAGAAAGCCCGCAATCTCACCTGCAATTAAATCTCATTGACTACTGACACTAACTGTTCTCTTAAAATGATGAAATGCTAGTTTAAGCATTGCAGTTATGTTGACATACTAGAGTAAGCAATCTTCCCTGGTGGTTCAGACGGTAAAGAATCTGCCTGCAATACAGGAGACCCAGGTTCAGTCTCTGGGTAGGGAAGATCCCCTGGAGAAGGGAATGGAAACCCACTCCAGTATTCTTGCCTAGGAAATCCCGTAGACAGAGGAGCCTGGCAGGCTACACAGTCCCTGAGGTTGCAGAGTTGGACACGACTGAATGACTAACACACACAAAGAGTAACCAGGTCCTCATTAAAGAGTGAGATTCTGTCTACTTTTAGTTAGGCAGAAGTAAATTCATATACTACAAGCCCTTCAATCTGTGACATCTTTCCTACCTCCAAGGCTATAGAGGCACTTACACTCACAACCACATAAAGTCCTGTGCCAGCCTCCATCCATTCATCTTCCATCAAGCGTATGAACCCTGCTCCTGATTCCTTCAGAGCAGCCCTAATTGCTGTCAGCTAATTCAAATCACAGTATGTGCATTAACTCTCTACTGCCTATATGACATTCATTCTGGAAACTTCAAAGTTGAGCAAGATGCAGCTTCTGTGTAATCTCTATTCTGTGCTCAGAAAATTCTCTGGCAGACTCAGTCCTGCCAGACGAAAGCAGGCTGTCATTACACCTCCGGTCCTGAATCAAGTGAATGAACAGAAAGCTTGCTTCATCAGTTCAGCTGTCTTTCTAGGTATAGATATTGGTTAGTAGACAAGATAAAGCAATATGGCTTCACAGGTATTAGTACCAGTCGCTCAGCAGTGTCTGACTCTTTGCAACTACGGACTATAGCCGGCCAGACTTCTCTGTCCATGGGATTCTCCTGGCAAGAATCCTGGAGTGAGTTGCCATTTCCTTCTCCAGGGGATCTTCTCGACCCAGGGATCAAACCCATGTCTCCTGCATTGCAGACAGATTCTTTACTGTCTGAGCCACCAGGGTCTGTGAGGAACAACTCATCTTCATGTAGACTCAAGTTACACTCCTGGATTCTTTGAGTACGTGTTTGAACTATGTACGTACTTGAATTCTTTCCTCTGAACCTGCACCCTTTGTTTGTGGCACAAATCCTTCCTAAACACCAACTTGTACCTCTGCTCAGGTAAGTTGCAGAAGACCAATTGTATTCTATCTCTAACGTTTGCATATGGTTTTCCTCATTATCGGAGAAGGCAATGGCATCCCACTCCAGTACTCTTGCCTGGAAAATCCCATGGATGGAGGAGCCTGATAGGCTGCAGTCCATGGGGTCGCTAGGAGTCGGACACAACTGAGTGACTTCACTTTCACTTTTCACTTTCATGCATTGGAGAAGGAAATGGCAACCCACTCCAGGGTTCTTGCCTGGAGAATCCCAGGGATGAGGGAGCCTCGTGGGCTGCCGTCTATGGGGTCCCACAGAGTCGGACATGACTGAAGACTCGTACTGCTATGGGTTTTTTTGTCTGTTTTTTGCTTTTGTTTTTTAAATTTTCATGGGGTATAATTGATTTACAATGTTGAGTAAGTTTTTGTTGAATAGAAAAGTGAATCAGTTATACGCATACACTTATCTACTCTTTTTTAGATTCTTTTCCCATGTGGTCATTACAGAATATTAAATAGAGTGCCTTATGCCATACAGTAGGTCTTCCTGTTTTTGGCCCTGCAGATTCTGCCCAGTGCAGTCATGACTGAAACTTTCATCTTACTAAACTGTCCCTTTGTTTTTAAATTCATAAAATGTTGTGATTAAAAGAATGGAAATAGTCTACCCTTCTTAGGTGGTTTCTCTCTTGTTTTGTTGCTGTTATTATTGTTCTTGATGTATTTTTGCTTTATTTTGAGATTTCCCTTTTCTATTTTTTCTTAGGGTGGGGCTGAACAGTATGTTCTCTTGAATTTATTAATTGTTTCCACCAGATAACCTTTATGCCTTTCATTCTCCCATAAAATATTATTTCCCTTCTGAGTTCACTTCTGAATTCACTCAATTCAATAAGCCTCAATCTCTTAAAGCATCTTTTTATTCTTTATTGTCTCTCCATAAGAAAAGAGTATATAGGTTTTTTTCTCTGCATGGTCCTTGCCTCATTACTTTTTTCACAATATTATTTTGATACAATAGTTTAGTGCTAGTAAAAAAATATATTTTATCATTGTAATTCACTTATTAAACTACATAAACTATCAACCCTTCAGTTTATTCTTCCAATATATTGTATACTCTTAACAAGCTCCATGCGTTTCATTGGGACAAAATATTTTTTAAACCTCATATATTTCACCTACTGTTTCTGCTTTCTATATGTACCATGGTTTTTCAGTGTTTTCCAATGTCTTTTTCATTGCAGAATAAATTCAAGCTTTCTTGCTGTCTGGTGGCTAAAATGTAGTTTCTACTTGGAGGTGTTCTCTGAGGATGGACAAAAATATCCTACAGGTTAAACATTTTGACTCCTTCTTTAATTAGGATTTTACTGGTTTTTCAAACATATATGTTACAATCTGCTGGGCCCCAAAAAAACAGTAGCCATTTTTTCCCTACCCAGGATCTGGACAAATTATGAAATAAGACAAAGAAGCAGCAGATGAAAGAACAAAGCATTGTATTTCTTCAAATTGCATATCTCGTGGATTGTAAGGCATTTTGGAATTCCAAGAATAACAAGTATGAGAGGTACATCACAGTTGTTGAAATACACAGGCACCTGTATTCCCGATAAAGGACAGACTATAGAATGGATTTCTGTCTTTGGGCAAGTGTTCCTACTAATGATGAATCACAGAATTAGGCTGCCATGCAATCATAGCCAAGGCTGGCCCAGAGCCAGCATTCCCCCGCAGGGATGTCACAGCCTGGGGAAGACTTGTGCACTCAGGAGCAGGTAATGCCCGTACCTTACTGGTAATCTACTCAAGAGTAGGATGCAGGCAGAAGAGGCTAGGCCACACATGCCATTTCTCCTTTCAATCTCAGCAATCTATTTATATTTTCCCCCACCCCAGGCAAAGAATGATTGAAGGGCAAGCGAGGGCAAGGATGCTTCAGCAAGAATCACTCCCCTCCTATGCAAGAAATTATCATGAGTAAGGAAAAAATATTTCTTCCTTGTCCCAGCACACTCCTCTTCCTCCCCCAAGAAAAAAATCCTGTAATTTTCCATATAAGCTGCCCCCACAGAGTCTCAGCAGCAAGGCAGACATACACCAAACCAGTCACTAAAAGAAGTCTTGAGGTTCCAGTGATCAAAGTTTGTTATTTAGAGGCACAGCTCCATCTCTCCATAGACATGCATGAAAGGCAGTTACTCTTTGCCCAAAAAGGGGGCATATAATATAATTACCTTCCCTGATTATTATGTCCTTGCCATACCACAATCTTGGGCTCAGTTCTCTATATAAACTTTCATTTCCAGACAACCACATGACTTTTCACAACACTATTAAATTTTGTCTTATGGAGGACAACCACAATTTTACAGGCTGTGTAAGTTATTATACTAGTCCAAAAAAAAGAGCTATGATGAGTCCATTACAAGAAACACTGAATGAAGCAAACACTTAATGCAAACTTCTTTCATATTTTACATGCCTTTTTGCATTTCCATTTTCTGTTTTAAAAAATCCATCTATATGTTTATAATCTTTTGATTGACTACAGTCAAAACTATAGTGCCTAATACTTGTCATTTGATTATACCATAAACAGCACCTCCTATAGATAACACTGAGCTTCCCAGGTGGCACAGTGGTAATGAATCTGCCTGCCAATGCAGGAGATGCAGGAATCACAGGTTTCTGGATGGGAAAGATTCCCTGGAGTTGGAAATGGCAATTCACTCCAGTATTCTTGCCTGAAAAATTGTGTGGATAGAGAAGCATGGTGGGCTACAATCCAGGGAGCCGCAAAGAGTCAGACATGATTGAGCAACTGAGCACTCAGGCACACACATAGATAACATTAGAAACTCAAGTACATTTCAAATATTTTTTTATCACTTTGTGTTAGTTTCCCCATTTTAGTGTAATTATAGCCATGTGAAAGTCGCTCGGTCGTGCCCAGCTCTTTGGGACCCCATCGACTATAAGTTCATAAAATTCTCCAGGCCAGAATACTGGAGTAGCCTTTCCCTTTTTCAGGGGATCTTCCCAAGCCAGGGATCAAACCCAGGTTTCCCACATTGCAGACGGATTCTTTACCAGCAGAACCACAAGGGATGCCCAAGAATACGGAGTGGGTAGCCTATCCCTTCTCCAGAAGATCTTCCTGAACAGGAATCATACCCGGGTCTCCTGCATTGCAGGTGGACTCTTTACCAACTGAGCTGTCAAGGAAGTTCCCTAAGCCATCTAATCATAGCCACAGAGCTTCTTTAAATCCTTGTCTGTTCCAATTGGCTATAATTTTTATCTGTCTGATGCTCAAATTTTGGGTTTGGCCACTAATAGGCTTCTTTTGTGCTCTCTTAGTCCTTTTCAACACAACACGCACCAAACATTTCTGAAAAAATCTTTGCTTTCTTGCAAGAAATTATTTCAGGTCCATGCGTATTCATTCTACCTTAAGATATAGTATTAGCACTTCTCCCAGAAGTTCTAGTTGCCTTAAGTGAAATTAGTGCTCAGTAACTGAGGGTCAAGTGTGGCATGAAGTTGAGGTTCCTCAAAAGACTAAAAACAGAACTACCATAAGACCCAGAAATTGTACTGCTGGGTAGATACCTGGAAAAAAACAAAAACACTGGATTGAATAGTTACCTGCACCCCAGTGTTCACAGCAGCACTATTTATGATAGCCAAGATATGGAAGCATTGTAAGTGTCTGTCAAGAGATGAGTGGATGAAGATGAGACGGGATATATCTGCATGCATGCTAATTCATTTCAGTTGTGTCTAACCGTATGGCAGCCCACCAGGTTCCTCCATCCATGGGACTCTTCCAGCCAAAACACTGGAGTAGGGTGCCATGTCCTCTTCCAGAGGCTCTTCCCAACCCAGGGATCGAACTCCTGTCTCTTATATCTACCTGCACTGGCAGGTGGGTTCATTACCTCTAGTGCCACCTGGAAAGCCCATGGGATATATATATATGCATATATACAGTGGAATTTAGTCACAAAAATAATAAAATTTTTTCCCTATGTAGGAACATGGATGGACCTAGTCCTTAGTGAGATAAGTCAGACAAAGGAATACTGTATGATAGCACTTATATGGAAAATTTAAAAATAAAGCAGACAAATGTCTATAATAGTAAAACAAACAACAAACAAACAGGTATAGAAAACAAACTATGGTTGCCAATGGGGAGAGGAAAGAGGGTAAAGGGCAAGATAGGGGTCTGAGACTAAAAGATCCAAACTACAGAAACATTTCTTCTGACTTGGAAAGGAAATGAACCCAGGGAACAAGAACTAATTTGAAAGCAAAAGTACCTAAAGACATGCATGGAGTTCCACTATTCATTTAATGAACAATGAAAGGGAACCACAAAATACAGAGCAATATCAGCTCTGAAAGTTTTCTCCTTAAAGCTCCATTCTTTCCTTCTCTTTCTTTCCTCTTATTATACTTTTTCAACAGTATTTTGATTATTGAGGTCAGTCCAGTTACAATTCCATATTTGACTTTTATTCAGATATCTGCCATTTCCATTGGACCTATTTCAAGTATTTTTAATGCATCTGCAAAGTTTTCTTTCTTTATATGTACAAGCAAAAGGAACTTAGAATGTTACAGAAGTAGATTATAGTGTAAATGTAAATATTTTAATGATTAAAACATGCTAAATCTAAGGTTACTGCATACTTGCTGCAGAAATAAAACATATAGACATCTCAGAAAAGTTAAAACTATGGAAATACAACCCAATTTATCAGGAAGGATACATTGGAAAGACTCTGAATTGTAGCATCAGATAAAGAAGCATGATGTTCCCTCTTGAGTAAACACTGACATCTCTGAAAGCTAATTATTTTTGCACCAAGTGACTAGAATATATTTGGAAAAATCATAGCCCTTCAAGGACAGAACATATTACTGTAAGGAAAACTATTTGTCATGTACGCTTCAAAGCAGATACTTGGCCCAAGCCTCTCCTTGATGAGGAAGTATGCCAAAGTTAGGAGTCTGGGCTGAAAGAAGGATGCCTCCTGTTGGGTATGTTTTTTTCACATGTGCATATTATTCAGCAGCCTCTGGAGAGAGTATTAACTCAGGTCATCATAGTCTCCAGGTGACCACAGATGTGGTAACCTGGACACATTCCTGAGTTATATATGGTGAGTATGGGTGGTGATTAAGCACTTTAAAGTATTTCTCTTCAGCCTCTGCTCAGCAGTGCAGAGGGATTGGCTCCTATGGTTTCTCTTCACTGCAGGCAGCCCTGTATTTGGGGAGATGGCATGCCCTTCCATTATACAGCTCCACCACTCCTAACATGTTCTGTATGTAGGAAATCTCAGTATACTCCAGGGGTTACTCTAAATGTCTAAGCCTTGCCATCTTGAGTAAAAGATTATGTGTTAGGCTCCTGCCACATCGTGAAAACTGCTTGCTGCACATGTGGGCATGAATCCTGCTTATTGTGTTTCTGAGTGGTGTCTCTGCCTAAGCAAGTTAGATATTGAAACATCAGTAGATGTTAGTAGCATCAGTAGATTAGGCAAAAATTGGATATAATCTAAGTGATCCTTCAAAAAACCCTATTAGCATCCTTCAGCTTTCAGGATAATGAACCCTTGGGTTCTTAAAGGAGCATGTTTGATTGTGTTTCTCTCCACATTTGAACTTGGCCTCCTTTCCCCTTGGAAACTGGAGACCAATGAGTTCAATCCCTGAAACCAAGAGATGTAGTTTGAAGGAGGGAAAAGCAAAGGAATATGAAAAGGATTTTGCTACTACTTGAATGCAATTAAAAGAGCATGTGATGCTACTAAAAACAATAGTCCATTTATTTGATAAATGATCACTCTGTAGGTTCTGGGGATACACTGGTAAACCAAACAAATAAAAATCTCCTTCCTTATAAAACTTACATCCCATAATGGCAACAATGGATCCCTAGTTATATTAAAGGAGGTTTTGTATTTTTTGTTTTTGTTTTTTAGCTTATTTCAAAAAGGAAGTGGGAATATATATATATATATATATATATATATATATATATAAGTTCAGTTCATTTCAGTCGCTCAGTCGTATCCGACTCTTTGCGACCCCATGAATTGCAGCACACCAGGCCTCCCTGTCCATCACCAACTCCCAGAGTTCACTCAAACTCATGTCCATCGAATTGGTGATGCCATCCAGCCATCTCATCCTCTGTCATCCCCTATTCCTCCTGGCCCCAATCTCTCCCAGCATCAGAGTCTTTTCCAATGAGTCAACTCTTCGCATGAGGTGGCCAAAGTATTGGAGTTTCAACTTTAGCATCAGTCCTTCCAGTGAATGCCCAGGACTGATCTCCTTTAGGATGAACTGGTTGGATCTCCTTGCAGTCCAAGGGACTCTCAAGAGTCTTCTCCAATACCACAGTTCAAAAGCATCAATTCTTCGGCACTCAGCTTTCTTCACAGGCCAGCTCTCACATCCATATATGACTACTGGAAAAACCATAGCCTTGACTAGACGGACCTTTGTTGGCAAAGTAATGTCTCTGCTTTTGAATATGCTATCTAGGAAAGTTATGACCAACCTAGATAGCAACCTATATATATATATATGTAAGTCACTTGTGATGTTTGTTTTCCTGTTTTCTTTTAATGTAAAGCTATGCTTCTAAGCTAAGTGGACTATAAAGCAGCCCAGTTTATCCAGGTTATACTTGCAGACTACACATTGTGGGTATCCTTGGGTGCTCAAAGTTCACTGTCAAAGGTCACTCAGTTCCCAGCTTTACACATATGGACACCTCCACATACTGTTGTTGTTGATGTTCTCAGTCATGTCCAGCTGTTTGTGACCCCCATCAACTGCAGCACTCCAGGCTTTCCTGTCCTTCACCATCTCCCAGAGTTTGCTCAAATTCATGTCCATTGAGCCGATGATGCCCTCCAACCATCTCATCCTCTGTCATCCCCTTCTTCTCCTGCCCTCAGTCTTTTTCAGCATCAGAGTCTTTTTAAAAATTTTTTATTTTTACTTTATTCTACGTTACAATACTGTATTGGTTTTGCCATACATTGACATGAATCAGCCACAGGTGTACATGATCTCCCAATGCCGAAGCACCTCTTCTAATGAGAAAGTTCTTTGCGTCAGGTAGCCAAAGTATTGGAGCTTCAGCTTCAACATCAATCCTTTTAAAGACTATTCAGGGTTGATTTCCTTTAGGATTTACTAGTTTGATCTCCTTGCACTCTAAGGGAACTTCAAGAGTCTTCTCCAACACCAAAGTTGAAAAGCATCAATTCTTCAGCACTCAGCTTTCTTTATGGTCTAACTCTCACATCCATACATGACTATTGGTAAACCATAACTTTGACTAGATGGACCTTTGTCAGGAAAGTCATGTCTCTGCTTTTTAATATGCTGTCTAGGTTGGTCATAGCTTTTCTTCCAAGGAGCAAACGTCTTTTAATTTCATGGCTGCAGTCACCATCTGCAGTGATTTTGGAACCCAAGAAAATAAAGTCTCTCACTGTTTCCATTGTTTCCCCATCTATTTGCCATGAAGTGATGGGACCAGATGCCATGATTTTACCATTTTTAATGTTGAGTTTAAAGTCAGGTTTTTCACTCTGCTCTTCCACCTTCATCAAGAGGCTCTTTAATTCCTCTTCAATTTTTGCCATGAGTTATGTTATCTGCATAGCTAAGGTTATCTATACTTTTCCTGGCAACCTTGATTCCAGCTTGTGCTTCGTCCAGCCCAGCGTTTCTCATGATGTACTCTGCATATAAGTTAAATAAGCAGGGTGACAAAATACAGCCTTGACGTACTGTTGTTCTGTGTCTGGTTCTAACTGTTGCTTCTTGACTTGTATAGAGGTTTCTCGAGAGGCAGGTAAGGTGGTCTGGTATTCCCATCTCTTGAAGAATTTTTCCAGTTTGTTGTGATCCACACAGTCAAAGGCTTTAATAGTCAATAAAGAAGAAGAAGACTATAAAGAAAGCTGAGCACCAAAGAATTAATGCTTTTGAACTGAGGTGTTGGAGAAGACTCTTGAGAGTCCCTTGGACTGCAAGGAGATCTAACTAGTCCATCCTAAAGGAGATCAGTCTTGAATATTCATTGGGAGGACTGATGCTGAAGCTGAAACTCCAAATACTTTGAGCACCTAATGCAAACAACTGATTCATTTGAAAAGACCCTGATGCTGGGAAAGATTGAAGGTGGGAGGAGAAGGGGACAACAGAGAATGAGATGGTTGGATGGCATCTCCAACTCTATGGACATGAGTTTGATTAAGCTCCAGGGGTTGATGTACAGTACACCAACAGGGAAGGGACAGGGAAGCCTGGTGTACTGCAGTCCATGGGGTCACAGAGAATTGGACATGACTGAGCGACCAAACTGAACTGAACTGAAAGCCAAAGTAGATGTTTTTCTAGAACTCTCTTGCTTTTTCTATGATCCTATGAATGTTGGCAATTTGATCTCTGGTTCCTCTGCCTTTTCTAAACCTAGCTTGTACATCTGGAAATTCTCAGTTTATGTACTGTTGAAGTCTGCCATGGATAATTTTGAGCATTACTTTGCTAACATGTGAAATGAGTGCAATTGTGCAGTTGTTTGAACATTCTTTGGCATTGCCCTTCTTTGGGACTGGAATGAAAACTGACCTTTCCAGTCCTGTGTCCACTGCTGAGTTTCCCAAATTTGCTGGAGTATTGAGGGAAGCACTTTCACAGCATTGTCTTTTAGGATTTTAAATAGCTTAGCTGGACTTCCATCACCTCCACTAGCTTTGCTCGTAGTGATGCTTCTGGAGGCCCACTTGACTTTGCACTCCAAGATGTCTGACTCTAGGTGAGTGATTACACCATCATGGCTATCTGAGTCATTAAGATCTTTGTTGTATAGTTCTGTGTATTCTTGCCACCTCCTCTTATATCTCCTGCTTCTGTTAGGTCCATACTGTTTCTGTCCTTTATTGTGCCCATCTTTGCATGAAATGTTCCCTTGAAAGTGAAAGTGAAGTCACTCAGTCATGTCCGACTCTCTGTGATCCCATGGACAGTAGCCTACCAGGCTCCTCAGTCCATGGAATTTTCCAGGCAAGAGTGCTGGAGTGGGTTGCCATTTTCTTCTCCGGGGGATCTTCCCAACCCAAGGACTGAACCTCAGTCTCCTGCACTGCAGGCAGACGCTTTACTGTCTGAGCCACCAGGTCCCTTGGTATCTCTAATTTTCTTGAAAAGATCTCTAGTGTTGCCCATTCTATTGCTTTCCTCTATTTCTTTGCATTGTTCACTTAGGAAGACTTTCTTATCTCTCCTGGCTATTCTTTGCAACTGCATTCAGACAAGTATATCTTTCCTTTCCACCCTTGCCTTTTGCTTCTCTTATTTTGTCAACTATCTACGGCCCCCTCAGACAATCATTCTGCATTTGCACTTCTTTTTCTTGGGGATGGTTTTGATCTCCACCTCCTGTTCAGTGTCATAAACCTCCGCCCATAGTTCTCCAGGCTCCCTATCAGTTCTAATCCCTTGAATCTATTTGTCATTTCCACTGTATAATCATAGGGGATTTGATTTAGATCATATCCAAACGTCCTAGTGGTTTTCTTAACTTTCTCCAATTTACATTTGAATTTGGCAATAAGGAGTTCATGATCTGAGCCACAGTCAGCTCCCAGTCTTGTTTTTACTGACTTATAAACTGTGGATAATACCTAGGATTTATCTGGGCAAATAATAGGAGTACCATGTAAATTCCTTGGCTTGATAAAAAATTGTCTCTTGAGTAAATTTTTGTATTACCTACAATCCTTTTTCATGATTTCTGATGTCTATCCAGGTTGCCAAATCACAGGAAAGAATTACTACCAGGATATTTATTAATAGACTAGCAGTCTTCATCATCTTTGTTCCCTCTCCTTGATTTAAAAAAATTTTTTTTAATTGATATTATATTTTTACCATCAGTATTCCTCTAATTCAGCATCCATTTCTAAAATTGCTCTGAGACCTGATTTCCAGGCAGAGAAGCCAGTAGCTCACTGCGAATAACATAGCAACTGTCATTTATTATAGGCTCTGAGGTTAATTACGCATGCCTCTTCTTTATCTGAACAGTGCCCATTTCTGCTATAAAATTCTTATGGTCGTCCTCCATTTCTGCCTGGACTGTTTCTGACAACAACGTGTGCTTCGCTTCTGCCACCATCTCCTATGACTTTGCCACACCCAAAGTTTGAATTATCATGCTGAACAAGCAGAAGACTATATTTCTTTCATAATTGCCTTTCATTCAGCAAACGGTGGGATAGGTAGGGCACCATAGCTCATAAAGACTAACTAGGACTCTTCCTGAGATAAAACATTTCTGATAAGAACATATTTTGCATTCTTTCCACTTAGACCATGAATTACTACTGAATACATTCCTGTTACTAAAGTAATTGATTTACAAAATAGCTTTTATGTAGCACATACAAAACTCACTCTTTTGCCAAATAGGAAAGATTTTCAAATGCTACAATTTGGTGGAACAGAGAGCCTGCTGAGCTGAAAAGCAAATACATCTATCTGATTAATTGATTCTGACCTCATAAATATTATACTTTGGGGGCGCTAATGGAACTTCCTGAGGGTAAATCGTATGGTTCACCTCATTCATTTATATCTCTGGCTGACAGATGTACATTATAAAATGTCACTGAATATGCTGACAATAAATGAGGTATAACATTAGCATCTTGATTCTGTGGTGGGATTTTTATGGAACACTTCTGTTAAATGATTCCAACAGTAGTAAAAATATTACAATATTATTCATTATACATCATCCTTTCTATTTTAGTCACTCTCCCAACAATTTATATTGATCTCCTTTTCTTATAAGTAAAATTTCAGCATTTAGAAAGTAGGTTTTTCTTTTACGGTGTGCTATCTGTCCTGCATAATTAACAACTTCAACTGCTGGTAGCAAGAAGTTTTAGGCACACTGGTCGCTGGACTAGTTAATAGTCTTAATTAATAAATAATAAATTACATAAATAAAGAATAAATAAAATAAGACTTCAATATGAGACAAAAACTCAAGAAGTATATCACAAATTAATAATCTTTCCTAGAGTTTAAAATTTCAGTCTTATAATAATCATGTTATTTCATTTAAGAAACATTTACAAATGCAAAAGTACAGATAATAAAGGCAAAAAAGAGGTGATTTTACACAGAAATATGACCTTTTTTGTTTTATTGAGAAATAGCTGGCATACATCACTGCATAAGTTTGAAGCATAGAGCGTGGTGGTTTGATTTACATGTAGTCTGCAGTGCACAACAGAGGCAGCTAACATCCAAATTCTCCCCAAGTGATGGAAACTCTTAGAATTTATTCAACACCTTTCTGCACTGACCTGGGGAAGGAGCAACATGGTCAGTGGATAGCCACTTCTCTTACTCTCAAAGTCTCCATCGCTGTGGCCCAAAGGGTTGCTTCAGCCTCACCCCCATGTTCTAGGAGTCTTTCAGGGGTAACTTGTTATTAAATAGCTGTTAGTTGTTCTCTTTATGAATGGGAGCAAAGTCAGCAACGGCCTATTTTGCCAACTTGATGATGTCACTCCAATAATACATTTCAATGTAACTGTATATTTGCGGTTATTGTACTAATATCTCCCTGAGAAAAATGTATATTACATATACTGTGAACCTACAAAATTTTCAAGTTTCAGTGAACATTAAACTTGCCAATGAAAAGATGATTATTTTAAAGACAACTCAGCTTCAGGAAAAGTCTAAGAAAAGAACCAGCATATCAGTCAAATGGAACAATTTAATAATATTCTCAAGGTGTCATTATTCTTTTTTGTTTGGGGTTCCTGAAACCCAGGAACATAAAAGAAAATTCATTTCCCAAAAGTAAAATAGAAAAAACATTCAGATCTTTTCATGAATAAAAGTTTTATAGATTGAATATTATAAAGAAATTTCTAATTGCTAACATGGTTATCACCACTCAAAAAAACCTCAATTTTCTTTGTTTTGTTATAGTTGCGTTATTTCACTACTTTTACAAATCTGGGAACAAACATATTTAACCCAATTCTTCAAGTGAGAGACAGGAATAAAGGAAAGTTAACAAAGCTTGACCATGGTTTAAAGAAACCAGTGATTGTATTGGTTATTATAAAAATTCAGGGTCTAATTCAGACAAATGAATGTGTTCAGTCCACTCTTTTATGTTAACTGAAGTGCAGCTAAACAAGTTAGCACAACCCTCTGAAAAACTTACAAGTTGAAAAGCAGATAATTTCTAACAATATCATTAGCGAATTTACATTTTAGGATCCCTTGATAAACAGAAAATGGAAAAGCATGTAGTGTTGGCCACAGTAGAAAGAGCTACATTCATTAAAAATCCAAATAAATGTGGCAATGAAGTTCCAAGACCCGGCTAATATAAGGATTTAAAACTAACTAAAATTTATGCTAGGTATGTATTTCCAGACTTCCTCAATTAACTTTTATACATTCTTCAGATCTTTATTTCTGTCCCTTCTGCAGGGAAACTTTCCTTGATCCTCTCTTCTCTTTATGTGTTACTTCCTTTCTTTTTTTCATTTATGCTTTTACATTCATGAGTGTGACTATTTGGTTAAAATCTCTCCTTCCCACTGGACTTTTAGGCAATGAAAGCAGGGACTAGGTCTGTTTACTGTATACCTAGAGTGTTGGGCTAATCAGGAGAAAAATTTATAAATTTACATTACATTTAAGTGAAAATTTATTTTGTTCAGATATTTGTGAATATAAATACCATGTACCATATTATAGTAGGCTTTAACTTTTAGAAAATAGCTCAAATATTTTCATTCCTTCAGGTTGGAAAAATAAATTTTATTCCATGTAGGAATTTTTTATTTTTTATGAAATTCTGTTACACCAGTATGTTCATGCTGTTTTTATAGTCCTTTGACTAACTTCTCTCATGAAATATATAGTTTTTGTTAATATTTTTTAAAAATGTATATTTTGATGTCAATCCTTTTAAAGCTTTTAGGTAAAACATATAATTGACATATTTGATAAAAATCAGCAAATTGATCATTAGGCAAATTGGCTTTCAATGAATTGATTTGAGAGAAATTAACCTACTTCTTATTTCTTGTATGTAGCAGAAATCCTAGCAAAATAAGTGTATTTCATTTTCTTTTGACTTGTAAAGTTATATATAAGCAACGGTTTTTATGATCTAGAGAGATCTAGGTAGGTACTAGTGGAGTCACTTTGTGAAACTGAAACTCATTCGGTCAAGTCTGACTCTTCGCGATTCCGTGGACTATACAGTCCATCAAATTCTCCAGGACAGAATACTGGAGTGGGTACCCTTTCCCTTCTTCAGGGGATCTTCCCAACCCAGGGATCAAACCCAGGTCTCCCGCATTGCAGGCAGATTCTTTAGCAACTGAGCTATTAGCCACTTTAGAAAGATTTATTAACTTCCCTCAATCTCTCTTTGTTTGAAAACATACACTAATAATTCCCTTCATCTCTTTCAAGAATTTGGGAGGGATTAAATAATGTATACAGAGGACTTTATAAACTGTAGAATACTATAAAAATATAAAGGAGTCACAAAGCAGCTGAATCCAAAAGGTCATTTTCATGACCAATCTATCTTTCTAAAAATGTTCCACACTTATCTGTAAGTCTGAATGGTACATTCATTCTTGAGAACTTTGGGAGCAAATCTACCAGAGGTCCAAGATTTTAATGGTTTCATGGGTATTTTCAAGGCATTGATCATACTCCTATTTTCAAGAAAAGCAAGCATATTATTTCTTTCTAAAATTTCTCTAATATTGTAACCTACAGAGTGTAACTGCTGCAAATCAGGACCAGCCAATCTGCAATCAAGAGGAATCCATTTGTCAAGCATCAGGAGGAATATCAAGAGCCAAGTTCACTAGAGAAGCAGAGATCAAGGGGCAAATTTTAAAAAAAAAAGTGTGTTTTTGTTTTTATTTTTTTTCTTATACAGTCCCATTTTTAAACACTTACAAGGAGGGAAATGGCATCTGTGCAGACACCCTGCTTGTCTTCTGTTAGCCCTCTTAGTAACTGGTCTAGAGATCTGAGGTTAAACACCAAGATAATAGTTATTTTCTTATCTCTAAATATGACAATGAAATAAAGGATGCCCTAATTTCTTGATCTTCTTTGTGAGTGGATATCAGTGGTTCCGTTCAGTTCAGTCGCTCAGTCATGTCCGTCTCTTTGCAACCCCATGAATCGCAGCACACCAGGACTCCCTGTCCATCATCAACTCCCAGAGTTTACTCAAATTCATGTCCATTAAATCAGTCATGCCATCCAGCCATCTCATCCTCTGTCGTCCTCTTCTCCTCCTGCCCCCAATCCCTCCCAGCATCAGAGTCTTTTCCAGGGAGTCAACTCTTCACATAAGGTGGCCAAAGTATTAGAGTTTCAAATGCTCAAACTGCCACACAATTGCACTCATCTCACACACTATTAAAGTAATGCTCAAAATTCTCCAAGGCAGACTTCAGCAATACTTGAACCACGAACTTCCAGATGTTCAAGCTGGTTTTAGAAAAGGCAGAGGGACCAGAGATCAAATTGCCAACATCCGCTGGATCATCGAAAAAGCAAGAGAGTTCCAGAAAAACATCTATTTCTGCTTTACTGACTATGCCAAAGCCTTTGACTGTGTGGATCACAATAAACTGTGGATATCATTGGTAGCCTTATGGTATAAGAACTGGAAAAAGGTCAATTCAGTCCCTTTAATCTTCATTTTACAGATGAAGCTAGTGAGTTTAAGCAGTTGGCCAGTGGCTGAACACTTAGTACACTCTGGAGATGGGATTCAGCCCCAGGACTGTGTGGCTTGGAAGGCTGTGCCCTAGCTCACTGTAAGAAGTACATGGTTGGTGCACGTGTGCATGCTATCTTTTCAGTCTCATCCAATTCTTTGCAACCCTACGGACTGAGGCCTGCCAGGCTCCCCTGTCCATTGGATTCACCAGTATGCTTGCCTGGGTTGGCATTTCCTTCTTCAGGGTCTCTTCCCAGCCGAGAGATTGAACCTGTTCTCCCACACCACAGGCAGATGCTTCACCATCTGGGCCACCAGGGAAGACTACTGTAAAGTAAAACTGACTCCTAATTGATGAAAACCATAATTCATCCCAGCACCATGTTTTGATTTCCATTGTGACATTAGGTCAAACAGAAAGAGAAGTGTGGGAGATAGGAGAATGGCTTTGATCCTAATGGCAAAACAGGGTGTAATGCCACTCCAGCTTTGGAGAAAGCTCTGCATCTACTGAGGCTGCTTTGTCCAATTCCTGAGACTGGACACTGGAGTCCTCTAGCACCCAGATCTCCTCAGTCAGTTCTATCAATGCATCTATGCAATCTGTGTTCCTGGGCTTATGATTTCTCATACCTAAGATAAGAATAACAATATTAAATACTGTTAGGATTACTGTGAGGATTAAATGTGTTGAGATAATAGTGACTGGCACAGGAAAAAAGTGAGAGCAAATGAAGAGAGAGAACTCTGTGTTTTCGTAGATAAGTAAAACTCTTGAGAGTCCCTTGGACTGCAAGAAGATCCAACCAGTCCATTCTAAAGGAGATCAGTCCTGGGTGTTCTTTGGAAGGAATGATGCTCAAGTTGAAACTCCAGTACTTTGGCTACCTCATGCGAAGTGTTAACTCATTGGAAAAGGCTCTGATGCTGGGACAGATTGGGGGCAGGAGGAAAAGGAGATGACAGAGAATGAGATGGCTGGATCACTGACTTGGTGGATGTGAGTTTGAGTGAACTCCGGGAGTTGGTGATGGACAAGGAGGCCTGGCTTGCTGCGATTCATGGGGTCGCAAAGAGTTGGACCCAACTGAGTGACTGAACTGAACTGAACTGAAGAGACAGAAATAGATGTTTAGAAAAACTTCTACTTCTGCTTTATTTACTACATCAAAGCCTCCAACTGTGTGGATCACAACAAACTGTGGAAAATTCTTCAAGAAATGGGACTACCAGACCACCTGACCTGCCTCCTGAGAAATCTGTATGGGAGTCAAGAAGCAACAATTAAAACTGGACATAGAATAACAGACTGGTTCCAAATCAGGAAAGGAGTACATCAAGGCTGTATATTGCTATCCTGCTTATTTAGCTTTTATGCAGAATACATCATGAGAAATACTGGGCTGGATGAAGCACAAGCTGTAATCAAGATTGCTGGGAGAAATATCAATAACCTCAAATATGCAGATGACACTACCCTCATGGCAGAAAGTGAAGAAGAACTGAAGAGCCTCTTGATGAAAGTGTAAGAGGAGAATAAAAATTTGGCTTATAACTCAACATTCAGAAAACGAAGATCATGGCACCCAATCCCATTACTTCGTGGCAAACAGATGGGGAAACAATGGAAACAGTAAGAGACTTTATTTTGAGGGGCTCCAAAATCACTACAGATGGTGACTGCAGCCATGAAATTAAAAGATGATTACTTCTTGGAAGAAAAGCTATGACCAATCTAGACAGCATATTAAAAAGCAGAGACATTACTTTGCTAACCAAGGTCCATCTAGTCAAAGCTATGGTTTTTCCAGTAGCCATCTATGGATGTGAGAGTTGGACTATAAAGAAAGCTGAGAGCTGAATATTTGATGCTTGTGATCTGTGGTGTTGGAGAAGACTCTTGAGAGTCCCTTGGACTGCAAGGAGATCCAACCTGTCCATCCTAAAGGAAATCAGTCCTGAATATTCACTGGAAGGACTGATGCTGAAGCTGAAACTCCAAATACTTGACCACCTGATGCTAAGAACGGATTCATTGGAAAAGACCCTGAGGCTGGATAAGATTGAAGGCAGGAGGAGAATGGGACGGCAGAGGATGAGATGGTTGGATGGCATCACTGACTCAATGGATATGAGTTTGAGCAAGCTCCAGGAGTTGGTGATGGACAGGGAAGCCTGGCATGCTGCAGTCCATGGGGTCGCAAAGAGTCGGACATGACTGAGCAACTGAACTGAAATGCACTGAAGAGACAGCAGACAAAAGGCAATACTTGGTCTTCCAGGTGTTGCCCCTTTCCAAGCTCATCTCCTGCCATTCTCTTCTCAGATTCCTATACTCTAGCCATACTGATCTGTTTTTTCCCATTTATACCTTGCTTTCTAATATTATTAGTGCATCCATTCTCCTTGAAACAATGTAATTGTCCATTTTATAATTCATGCAACAATTACTTCATAAACTTTGACAGGCTTGACAAAGTTTATACAGAAGTGTTTTTATTTATGTGTTGTATTTTATCTACTCGACTAGATTTTAATCCCTTAGAGATTCTTACTGCGTTTTGAATCCTGTATGGCACCTACAAATGTTTATTAAATTGAATCAAATTTCCATAATCTTGCTTTATTTCTTTTTATGGGGAAGCAATTAACCAATATCATGATTTTTTCAAAATTGTTCTTAGAGTTTTTAAAGAAATACAATCTTCTTTTCATTCTTTTATCCAATATTTATTTGCCAATACAGTTGTTTTGGAATAAGACACGGCACTTACTTATGTAATGAAAAATTCATTTCACAACCCTGGATGCACTTTAGAATCATGTAGGAAGCTTAACAAAATCCTGACACCTAGTATACACCTCAGAATAAATAAATCAGAATTTGCCTTAGTGTTTGTTTGGAGGAAGTGGTCAATGTACAGACATGGATTTTTTTTTTTTCAAGTTTCACAGGCCATTTTAATGTTAAGCCAAAGTTGAAATACTGGCAATCTATAGTCTTATAATTTGAAGAGAAACAGGCAACCAAGCACTGCCAGTCTGTATTCAGAATATCAACTTCTTTAACCTCAGAGAATTACTTGGAGCCTATCCCATCAGCAGAACAAAATGGTAGCGCCAGTAGGCCAAACTCTGATGTGATTAACAATCTGTGAGAGTTGTGGTCAATGACACATTTCCCGGGACACAGAGATCACTGTTGAAACCAGAGTAAGCAACCTGAGGGACAAATCCCTTTTAGTCAAACGATGATTAACAGTGTGGAATAAAGAGTTTGGCTTTGAGGTCAGGCACAATAGAATTTGAATTCTAAGCCTGCCACTTATTTTATGGGCAACCTCTGTCTATATGAACCTTAATTTTCTCCCATATAAAATGAGAACAATAATTCTAACTTTAAAGAGTTGATACATTTTTAAGAAATATATATACAGTTTCTTTAAACTGTGGTCATGGCCTCTGAGAATCAGCTTCCTTCAAATCCTAAAGCACAGCAGACGATTCGTAACAAATACACTTACTCAGGGCTACAGAGAAATCACACTGACCTTACTCTACACAGGCAACAAATCATGGCTTGCTATTAGTGAGTTTTACCCTTGAATTCTAGTTCTATTAGCCAGAAATTCCATGTTTATAGGTTGGCCTATAAAAGACACAGAATTACTCATGTCCTTAAAAATCCTGGACTTGCATCAGCCAGAAACTTTGAGATTCATTTCTTCCCACATGCACACCCATCTTCATTTTCATTCTTTCATCCCCTATTCCCTTATCCATGACACCTCTGGCAGCATGCCTGGAAGGAAACTCATGACCCATTAAGTTAACTTACCTCAGGGGTAGTAGACAAACAGGCTTAATTTAACCCAGAAGACACCAAGAAAGAATGACTTGGAAACAGAGACCAGGCTGAGCTAATACACAGGCAGCCTTGAGCGCTATCATTTATGTAGGGTGTAGAGCATTCAAGCACAGATAAGCTCACTCTGAAAGCAGTGAGCCAGGAGCCAAGTTTCAATGTTAATTATAAGATAACTGGTAAGTCTCTGCTCCACATATTGCAGGGAATTTGATCAGCCGAAAGAGTGTATATCTGTTCTGCTCCCCCACAAGCCACCAGGAGCAAATTTGTGACTCTAAGGTAATAAACATGTGCAGTATACATCCAACACCGCCCCACCAACTTCCCTCCCAAAGAGGAAGTCATAAAATGTTATCACCTTTATGTAAGTTTGAATCCTTAATTACCTCCAATCTTGATGAGTTATTTTGGTGTGTGTGAGTATCTGTAAAAAATCTTTTTAAAAAAATAGGGAGGAACTCATACTCTTTCTCAAATATGTTGCTCCAATGACTTATTTCTGCTGCCTGTTTAATGCAAAAACAGAAAATGAGAAGAGTAAGAACTATGAGTGAAGTGGAATCTAAGAGAAACCATAGAATCTACTAACAGGCTGTCTTTTCCGAGTCTTTCCATGTCACATATCTGCATCCATCACTCCAGTGCTGGATGGGAATTACTGTGAGAAAGAACTACTTGGGAATCTTACTTTGTTCATGTAACACCCAAAACCACGGTCTAGTAATAAGCATGGTCCTACATGACCTATTGCTTTCTTTCTCTTCAAACATCCTTGTACTGTAATTAAGTTTTCTTTGATTCCTTCTTGCTCTTAAAAGTTCCTAGGTAAGCGGGAAATCAGTCTTGGAGGCACAACCACCTTGAAGGGAAAAATGTCCTTTCCAGAATCAAAAGGAGCTGCCATAGGGCTAGAGAAAGGCAGGGGTGGGAAGAGGAGGACACAATTTCCTCTTTCTACTGTTAACTTGCAATTAACTATCATTTTTCAGAAAACAGTCTTTTTAATAATGCTCATGGGTCTCCCATGAATCGTTGCCCATATATATATATGACAGTTTTCAATTGTGACTTGTAGTTGTAAAAAGTGGTGGAGGATACTCACTCATTCTTTCATCTAGCAGGTGTTTTTTCAGCCCCTGTTATGTGTCAAGAATTCTGTTGGATGGGAACAGCATGAAGACATAGAACATGTAGACCCCCAAAGAGCTCATAGTTCAGAACAGAACACACAGATGCATAAAAATGATTCCAACATCATGTGAGATTTTTATAGCAATGTGGTGTTATGTACAATTTTTATCGAGACCACACTAAAGTAGAAGTGAATGTAAATCTAGCCACAGGCATGAAGGAATTCATATATGAAAGTTAAATATATCAAGCACTTGAACTGAGATTTGAAACAGAATAGGAGTTTGCCAGACAGCACAGGGGAAGGTATTATAGGCCAACAAAGAATATGGAAATGAGTAGATGGGTAGCAGCAGCAAGATAAACTTTGAGGGTTAAAAGATGAGGCCACAGCAGGACAGGGGCCAGGATTTAGATCTGAATTTCTTCTCTGGATGATGGACAGTTACCAAAGAATTTGAAGCAGAGAAACAGCAAAGGCAGATTCACTGTAGTCAAGCTTAAGCTGGAAGCAGAGGAGAATGTTGACTGGAGGAGAAAAAATGGAGACTGTGGCAGTGGTCCAGATGGGAGGATGCTGGTAGTACCACTGGAGATGGAGAGGGGGATAGGACTAAGAAAGGATGCAGGAACACAGGAAACATTTGGGCATTAGGGCAAAGCTTTTTAACTTGGGCAAACCTATGAGAAGCACACTGAAAGTGAAGTTGCTCAGTTGTGTCCGACTCTTTGCGACCCCATGGACTGTAGCCTACCAGGCTCCTCCCTCCATGGGATTCTCCAGGCAAGAGTACTGGAGTGGGTTGCCTTTCCTTCTCCAGGGGATCTTCCTGATCCAGGGATTGAACCCTGGTCTCCTGCATTCCAGGCAGATACTTTAACCTCTGAGCCACCAGGGAAGACCCATGAGAAGCATATTAATATGAGAAAATTCAGTAAGTAGTTTACAGCAGCATATGGTCCAACAATGGACTAACTGAAATAGTACACAATATCCTACATATCTTGTGATAGTATTATGAGCTATACCTATATACCCAAATATGCAAATTTAAATATTAAATGTTCTAATCATTTAAATTCCAAACCATAGAATTCCAGAGGGCATTTGGTTTGAGGGCAATGGAATAAAGAGGGGTGCAAAAAAGTCAGGATAGTTTGACTCTCTCCTTTTTTCCCCTATAGCATCTGATATCCCTTTTAAGAGAGAGTGTTTGTGTGGGGGGTGGTTACCATCAGAAAACCTGAGTCAAGGGCACTACTTTGTACAAATTAGCTCTCTTCTCCCCACACATACTTTATAAAGTTTATGATGAAGTGAATAAGTCTTCCTTTCAAGGAAGAAATTATCAGCAACTTGTCAAATATTATAAATTATACTCAAAATGTAACCCACATGTGTTTAAACTAGGTCTTGTGGAAAGAAATATAAATAAGATATTATGACTAGTATTAAAAATATAAAAGTAAAGGCATTGGACTTCAAAGTAAAATATACCACTTGATAGATCTTCAAGACTACTTGTATCACATGGAGAATTTCCCCAGGTACTGACATGCATGCTAACATTTCCCACCATCAGGACTGTTTTTCATCAAACCATGATGTCTTCTCATAGCCTATGCATAGAACACATGTTTCTGTTCCTAAGATATTCCTCATGCTTCCTGGAACCTAAAATAATTTCCATTTCTATATCTTTATGGCATCTGCGTGTGATGATGAATTTTGTGTCATTCCAGTCATTCAAAGGAGTGTTCAGATGAGATTAACATCAAAAATGATAAACTCTGAGTAAAGCAGATTGCCTTCCATAATGTGTTTGGGCTGTACTCATCAGTTGAAGTCCTGATAGAACAAAAAGTCTTGTCTCCCTAAGCAAGAGGCAGTTTTCCAGAAAGCTCTCTTTAGACATCATCTGCACCTTTCTCTTTCCTGAGTCTCCAGGCTCTAGTCTTCAACTAGGCCTTCACCACTGGCTCTGAGCCTGCTGGCCCACTCTGCAAATTTTGGAACTGCCAGCCTCCATAGTTGCATGAGCCAACTCCTTAGAAAATATCTCTTTCTATATATGGATACGTTCTACTTGTTCTGTTTCTTCGGAGAAAACTAATATACCACCCCAAATTCATGGTTCTTCCTAAAGCATCCATTTTCTCTTGTTTAAGAGTTAGCAAGATATACCTATATCACAAGAATGGGAAACAGGATGTTAAAAAGTTGTCACAAACAAACACAAACATACATAAATAACATTTATACATGACAAATATCTGATCAGTTTAATTTGCCATCAGATGACTGATTTACACATAGAGACAAAGTCATTCATAGAGTTACAGTCATTCCTAGTCACAATGCAAAATAAAGGTTTTTTCAGCTTTTTTTCCATTTTTCTCCTTCAACCTACCTCTACTAACCATTACTCTTCCTGTGCATAACTTCCTAATAGCCCCTATGAAACTTCAGCCTGTTGTTCACTATAGTAAGAACTCTTAATCACGTCTTCCTACTCCATAACCTGAATCATCTTTTTCTCCCCAATCTATACATCCAAACAGTCATCAAATCACACTGATTTCTCCTGCTCCTCTATCTGTCACTCTTTTGTATAGCACTGGAAATCCAGAAATATTTAATCCTAGGCTCTGAGTCCACCACTAGAGATGACACTAGCTTTGATAAAACTGAAGACCCTTTATGGCCTGGGTTTGGTTGAATGGAGTAGTGTATACATAGGTGGATGTATATAAATGTGAATATGTATTTGTATACGTGCTACATATATGGTGAACTTGAATTTCATATCATGAATGGGTGAAGAAGGAGCATTATAACATGGCTTGTTCAAATGAAGCAAATATGAAAGCATTTATATAATTCTGTTAGGAACTATGCATACAGAAGCTGCTGCTGCTGCTAAGTCGCTTCAGTCGTGTCTGACTCTGTGCAGCCCCATAGATGGCAGCCCACCAGGCTTCCCCATCCCTGGGATTCTCCAGGCAAGAACACTGGAGTGGGTTGCCATTTCCTTCTCCAATGCATGAAAGTGAAAAGTGAAAGGAAGTCACTCAGTCGTGTCTGACTTTCGGCGACCCCATGGACTGCAGCCTTCCAGGCTCCTCCATCCATGGGATTTTCCAGGCAAGAGAACTGGAGTGGGATGCCATTGCCTTCTCCATCATACAGAAGAACCCAATAAGGATTCATGCAAAAATGAGAATAGCTTTGAACAGGATCATGGATGGTCTTTCAAATGCTGTAATTGTGTCTGAAAGGAGAGCATTTTAGATCCTGAGAAACTTCCTCAGGTTAACACAGAAAAAACTCTACAAAAGGCCCCTTGGTATCTTTTCATAACACAGAAATGGTGGCATATGAGTCCCACACCTTGCTTTAGGCACCACCATAAATCAGTGTCAACTTCAGACAAACAAAACCAAAGAAGCGTCTTGCCTCCTTGTCCCCAGACTGTTTTCTTAACAATGCCACCTGCATTGCTTCCTTAACTTCAGCTGACCTCTGGGATCCAAGACACACAGAAAAATATATTACGTGATGTGGAGAAAATGGAGGGAGGGAGACCCAGCTAAATCCCTGGAAAATAAACCTGGCGGCAGTTTTTGTACTGTGAAACATAGAACATTGATTTTCCCAGAGACCTCAGGAGTCCTACTCGTGTTTGGGGAGGGCTGCAAGTAGCCCTCCAGAGAAGACGATAACACCCCACTCCAGTACTCTTGCCTGGAAAATCCCATGGACGGAAGAGTATGGTGGGCTGCAGTCCATGGGGTCGCAAAGAGTCGGACACGACTGAGTGACTTTACTTTCACTTTTCACTTTCATGCATTGGAGAAGGAAATGGCAACCCACTCCAGTGATCTTGCCTGGAGAATCCCAGGGATGGGGAAGCCTGGTGGGCTGCCATCTATGGGGTCACACAGGGTCAGACACCACTGAAGGGACTTAGCAGCAGCAACAGCAGCAGCAAGGAGCCCTCAGACCCTTTACCCCAATCCAATCATAGAGATTCCACTTCTACTGTTTTTAAACATTGTGAAGATAATGGCAATCTTTTTCTAAAGGTCCCATGCATGCAATGCTACACTCAGTGGCCCCAACCCTGCAATAGGCCACCTCCAACCCATGCCTCTTCCAGAGACTCCTGGACACTCCCAGGCAAATCTGGATCAGTCTCTTATGGGGTCACTGCTCCTTTCTTCTGGGTCCTGGTGTGCACAGGGTTCTGTTTGTGCCCTCCAAGAGTCTGTTTCCCTAGTCCTTTGTAA
Organism: Madoqua kirkii; assembly: GCA_006408675.1. Classification (NCBI taxonomy): domain Eukaryota; kingdom Metazoa; phylum Chordata; class Mammalia; order Artiodactyla; family Bovidae; genus Madoqua; species Madoqua kirkii. The sequence goes on along the minus strand of SJYC01016333.1, from coordinate 24,324 downwards.
GTTCTGGTGGCTCTCTGGTGAGTTAATGGTGACCTCTTCCAAGAGGGCTTATGCCATACCCAGGTCTACTGCGCCCAGAGCCCCTGCCACACAGCAGGCCACTGCTGATCCGTCCCTCCTCAGGAGACACCAAAACAATTCTGTGTCAGCCTGTGTGGAGTTTCTGGATCCTGGTGGGCACAAGGTTTGTTGAGCCCTCTGAGCATCTCTGGTGGGTATGCGGTTTGATTCTAAACATGATTTTCCCCTCCTACTGTCTTTCTGGGGCCTCTCTGCCCTAGGTGGGGAATCTCCTCATAGCCACTCCAGCACCACACAGCTCAAGCAGCTTTTTGAAGGAGGTCACCATTATCTTCATTACCTCCATCATAGTTTGGCCTCAGGTGAAATAACAGGGAGGGAACACAGCCCTGCTCATCAAGAGAAAATTGGATTAAAGATTTATTGAGCATGGCCCCACCTACTAGAAGAAGACCCAGTTTCCCCTCAGTCAGTCTTTCCCATCAGGAAGCTTCCATAAGCCTCTTATCTTTATCCATCAGAGGACAAACAGAGTGAAAAACCACTAACAGAGTGAAAACTAACCAATCTGATCACATGGACCACAGCCTCATCTAACTCAATAAAACTATGAACCATGCCCTGTAGGGCCACCCAACACAGACAGGTCATGGTGGAAAGTTCTGGCAAAATGTGGTCCACTGGAGAAGGGAATGGCAAACCAAATTCATCATGCTTGCCTTGAGAACCCCATGAACAGTATGAAAAAACAAAAAGATAGGACACTGAAAGATGAACTCCCCAGGTTGGTAGGTGCCCAATATGCTACTGGAGATCAGTGAAGAAATAACTCCAGAAAGAATGAAGAGACAGAGCCAAAGCAAAAACACCACCAGCTGTGGATGTGAGTGGTGATGGAAGTAAAGTCCGATGCTATAAAGAGCAATACTGCATAGGAACCTGGAATGTTAGGTCCATGAATCAAGACACATTGGAAGTGGTCAAACAGGAGATGGCAAGAGTGGACATTGACATTTTAATAATCAGTGAACTAAAATGGACTGGAATGGGTGAATTTAACTCAGATGACCATTATATCTACTACTGTGGGCAAGAATCCCTTAGAAGAAATGGAGTAGCCATCATAGTCAACAAAAGAGTCTGAAATGCAGTACTTAGATGCAATCTCAAAAACAACAAAATGATCTCTGTTCATTTCCAAGACCAACCATTCAATACCACAGCAATCCAAGCCTATGTCCTGACCAATAATGCTGAAGAAGCTGAAGTTGAACAGTTCTATGAAGACCTACAGGACCTTCTAGAACTAACACCAAAAAAAGATGTTCTTTTCATTATAGGGGGCTGGAATGCAAAAGTAGGAAGTCAGGAAATACCTGGAGTAACCAGCAAATTTGGCCTTGGGGTACAGAATGAAGCATGGCAAAGACTAACAGAGTTTTGCCAAGAGAACGCCCTGGTCATAGCAAACACCCTCTTCCAAAAACACAAGAGAAGACTCTACACATGGACATCACCAGATAGTCAACACTGAAATCAGATTGATTATATTCTTTGCAGCCAAAGATGGAGAAGCTCTATACAGTCAGCAAAAAGAAGACCGGAGCTGACTATGGTTCAGATCATGAACTCCTTATTGCCAAATTCAGACTTAAACTGAAGAAAGTAGGGAAAACCACTACTTTCTACTCACATATGACCTAAATCAAATCCCTTATGACTATACAGTGGAAGTGACAAATAGATTCAAGGGATTAGATCTGATAGAGTTCCTGAAGAACTACGGATGGAGGTTCATGACATAGTACAGGAAGCAGTGATCAAGACCATCCCCAAGAAAAAAGAAATGGAAAAAGGCAAAATGGTTGTCTGAGGAGGCCTTACAATCAGCTATGAAAAGAAGAGAAATGTAAGGCAAAGAAGAAAAGGAAAGATATATTCACTTGAATGCAGAGTTTCAAAGAATAGCAAGGAGGGATAAGAAAGCCTTCCTCAGTGATTAATGCAAAGAAATAGAGGAAAATAATAGAATGAGAAAGACTAGAGATCTCTTTAAGAAAATTAGAGATACCAAGGAAACATTTCATGCAAAAGTGGGCTCAATAAAGGACAGAAATGGTATGGACCTAACAGAAGCAGACGATATTAAGAAGAGGTGGCAAGAATACACAGAAGAACTATACAAAAAGATCTTCATGGCCCAGATAATCATAAAGGTGTAATCACTCACCTAGAGCCAGACATCCTGGAATACAAAGTCAAGTGGGCCTTAGGAAAGATGAATCTTTCCTGATGCCCAGTCAGGCATCAGGAAAGATTGATCATGGGAGGGTAAGGGGATGACAAGGATGAGACAGTTGGTTGGCATCACCAACTCAATGGTCATGAGTTTGAGTAAATTCCGGGAGTTGGTGTGCCTGGCATGCCGCAGTCCATGGGGTCAAAAGGAGTTGGACATGACTGAGTGACTGAACTGAACTGAACTGAAACACTGTGATTCCACTTAATTTTTATCTGGGGAGAGAATTCACCCATTTTTAATTGAAAATATTGACATAACATGTAATACACTGAGTCAGGACAGCTGGGTGCTAGTTTTGCCATTGAGACTTCATATTCTGGCACCTTAGATTCTCATTTATTTAAGGAGATAACACTAGGTTCTTTGCTTTCTATAAAGATCAAATGAGTTGATACTTATTAAAGGTCTTTGAAAAACTAGAAGATACAATACCAACACAAATGTGATGTTTATAGCATGATGCTGACTATATTTTACCTATTCAACAAAAACTATTCAGTGGCTCAATGGTTAAAAATCCACCTGGCAATGCAGGAGACACAGGTTTGATTCCTAGTTTGGGAAGATGCCCTGGAGAAGGCAATGGCACCCCACTCTAGTATTCTTGCCTGGGAAATCCCATGAACAGAAGAGTTTGGCAGGCTACAGTCCATGGAGTCACAAAAGAATCGGACACACCTTACAAACTGCTGCTGCTGCTGCTAAGTCACTTCAGTCGTGCCTGACTCTATGCGACCCCATAGACGGCAGCCCACCAGGCTCCCCCGTCCCTGGGATTCTCCAGGCAAGAACACTGGAGTGGGTTACCACTTCCTTCTCCAGTGCATGAAAGTGAAAAGTCAAAGTGAAGTCACTCAGTTGTGTCTGACGCTTTGTGACTCCATGGACTGCAGCCTACCAGGCTCCTCTGTCTATGGGATTTTCCAGGCAAGCGTACTGGAGTGGGGTGCCATTGTCTTCTCCGCCTTACAAACTAAGCGGCAATAAATTCCATAGTGATGCTGCAAGCTAACCCTTAGCATATTTTCCTTCACAATATCAAAGACATTAGAGACTACGCAGACTCTGTAACTATTATTTTTTTGTTCTGTAGTTTTGAAAAATCTCTGTTCTTATTTTTCCAATACATTTGTTTTAGCAGCTTCCCAGGTGGCACAAGGGCTGAGAATCTGCCTACCAATACAGAAGACACAGGAAGCGCAGGTTCACACCCTGGGTTGAGAAGGTCCCCTGGAGGAGGAAACGGCACTCCAGCATTTCTGCCTGGAAAATTCCATAGGCAGAGGTGTTTGGAGGGCTGTAGTCCAGGGGGTCCCAAAGAGCAGACATGACTGAGCACAACAACCAAAAGCAGCAAAAAAATTTTTTAAGTGAAGCTCACGCGGAATAACATTATATTTAAAAACAAAAGAGAGAACAAAAGATATTGAACCACTTAAAATAGGAGGGGAGGCCCCCTGATACAAGCTGACCCTCCTGCCCAAGCCACCCCAGGTACACCTCGGTAGAATCCACGGCTCAGCTAGTCAGAGTTGAATGACTCCCTTATTTGTGATCACATCTAATAAATATTTTTATTATTTTAAAAATTATTCTAAATATGATTATACTTAATGAGTTTCAATGTTTTTCAAGAGGTAGTGTGGGTCACTTATAAATTTTTAGTGACATTTTAATTTTAATTAAGTATTTACTTGTCAGTTGATTTCAATTTTGCCCTTCTTAACAGCCTGAACTTTGATCTGAGGAATCACTTTCTCTCCTTTGCAAGAAATATTGATAGGTCTAAAAACAGAGGTGATTGACTGCTTCAGATAAAAGATGTTCAGGTAACTCAAGCTAAGTCAATCAGACTTTTTCTTTAAAACCTCAAAATTTTGACAAAATGGTAAAGTGCATTCATCCAAATAGGTCTCTGGAATCTGAGGTTGTTGAGGCCAGAAATTCTGGGCCAAATTGGCTCCTACTGTGTCTGACTTATCTCCTAGTCTTTTCTCCAGCTTTCATAACCATTCTATAAGCTCCTTTCTATCCCCCTGAGTAAATTTCTTTTGTTTAACCAGATATTTTGCTTGCAAAACAAAAACTCTAGCTAAATTTATATCCTCAATAACCTTCCAATTATACTGGACTACATTTAACTAGATAAACACTTATCAAAGAACCATCCGTGTAACTATAATATAAACTGCCATGTGCTTATCATAATGCTGATATTAGGCAGGGAATTTGACATATGTTTTCTAAATTAGTTGCCACAAAATATAATAAACAGATATTATTTTCTCAGTTTTATGGATGAACAAAGTCAGGCTTAAACAAGTCATATAATTTTCTAAGCTCATGTAGCTAGAGAACAGCCTAGAAGTTCAGTTCAGTTCAGTTCACTAGCTCAGTCACGTCTGACTCTTTGCAACCCAATGAATCACAGCACGCCAGGCCTCCCTGTACATCACCAACTCCCAGAGTTTACCCAAACTCATGTCCATGGAGTTGGTGATACCATCTAATATCTCATCCTCTGTCATCCCTTTATTCTCCTGACTTCAATCTTTCCCAACATCAGAAGTCTTTTCAAATGAGTCAGCTCTTCACATCAGGTGCCAAAATGTAGAAATTCAAAGATCGGTTAATTTGGCTTCTCAGCTCTGGTTCTTTTTCATCTTAAATACTCCATCATGAGTTGAATTATGGCTGATGAACTGTTTCACTCAGTGTCTTGATTTTACTTTGGGCTTGTTACAGTATTCATTCTAGTTATGGAGATAATAAAATATTATATTAATTAGAGGATAAATTTATTTGCATTTCTATGTTGAGAAGGATGTATGAATGTAAATACATATTTAAAACACTAGTGCTGTTGAAACAGTAAGAACAACAGCTAGAAAACATTACATTTTACACTACCTCCTATATATATTCTTAGCCAAAATGCACTTCAGCTAAACATTTATTGATTAAGCATCATTCACCTCTCCTGGAGATCAGGAAGTACTTTGGTGTTTTCTTAGTAATTCTGCTGATAAACACAAAATCATGTTTGGTGTCAGCCTTCAGACAGGAATATTTCATTTGTTTCCTTTGAGGTTTTGGCACATATCTGGCATTTCAGGTGGAGTCTAATTTTAACTCTAGATCTTTACTTTACTTATTGTGATTGAGGAAACATAATACTATGGACAGGAAGAGATCACCCAAAATGTTAAGGAATGATATGTGTTAAGATTTGATTTGAAATTTCTCTCACCTACTGTTTTACATCATGCACAAATCAAGACATATAATATTCATCTTCCAAATATAAAAAAAATTATTTTGTGAAAAATGCACCTGCATTAACACATTTTTAAAAAATTAAACCTAGTAGAATTACCTACATACACACAAAATAAAATAGAGTATTTGTGTGCATCTGTGTATATGAATGGGGTTTCCCAGATGGCTCAGTGGTAAAGAATCCACCTGCCAATGCAGGAGGCTCAGGAGAAGTACAGTGAAATAAACTAGCGAAGGGTGCAAAAAGGAGCATTTCAGGAGAAACAGAAAAGACCTCCACATTTTTTAAAAATTCCATTAGTCACTACTAGTGAATAGTGAGCAAATGGAGAGGGCATCATGAGAGGAGTTAGACAGGGGCCAAATCATCCAGGGCCTTGATCAGGTGTTGGGTTTTATTCTAAGCGCAAGGGGAGGCTAATTAGGAAAGTGAGAAGGTATAATTTATGTTTTTATGTTTATTCTAACTGCTAGGTAGAAAAATTCACTGGAAAAAAATACCAGGTTATTGCAATAGCACTGACGAAAACAGTGCTTCTTTAGATGAGGTGGGAGTGATAGAGATGGAGAAAAATGGCAGGAGAGATGGAGAGAGGAAAGGAGAAAAGAGGAAAAGAAAAGTTTTGCTTGCTTGCAATAAGTAAAATAACTTTTGTGCAACTTTATATGAATAATTCACTCCTATGTGTGTGCATATCAGACAAAAGAATAAGGAAGTAAAAACATAACCCAAATTCTACCTCCCTGAATCAGACACCTTTCTCCACACGCAAACAATCACACAGAAACATTTGCAAACACTCACAAAGACACACAAGATAACATTAGATACACGTTTCTCCACTTTGCTTTCTTCATCCCTATTACCTTATGTACATTTGATGCATTTGTAATTAGGTACATAGTTGTATCATCTGGTTGTATTGCAGTTGATTCATTCCTTCCCCATAGATGGCTTTTAGCTTTATTGATAGTTTTTCATCACTAAAAATAATGCTGTTTTAAATATGTTTATTATATATTGGTGTCTAGTCAAGGCTATGGTTTTTCCTGTGGTCATGTATGGATGTGAGAGTTGGACTGTGAAGAAGGCTGAGCACCAAAGAATTGATGCTTCTGAACTGTGGTGTTGGAGAAGACTCTTGAGAGTCCCTTGGACTGCAAGGAGATCCAACCAGTCCATTCTGAAGATCAGCCCTGGGATTTCTTTGGAAGGAATGATGCTAAAGCTGAAACTCCAGTACTTTGGCCACCTCATGTGAAGAGTTGACTCCTTGGAAAAGACTCTGATGCTGGGAGGGATTGGGGGCAGGAGAAGAAGGGGACGACAGAGGATGAGATGGCTGGATGGGATCACGGACCTGATGGACGTGAGTCTGAGTGAACTCCGAGAGATGGTGATGGACAGGGAGGCCTGGCGTGCTGCGATTCATGGGGTTGCAACGAGTCGGACACGACTGAGCGACTGAACTGAACTGAACTGAATTTCTACCTTAGAGATTCTCAGGAGTAGAACTGATGAACAAATAGTTCCATATTGCTTTCCAAGAAGCCTATTAAAATTCCCAATTCTACTAGCAATATATGAGAATAAATTCCACACAAATCCACCAACCATCACTATTATGTGTTGCTCTTTCTTGTCACCTACACCTTCTTTATATGTAGAAAAAGTCTGTATAACAGCCTCTGTGCACCAAATACTGCAAAGCCAGGCATTCAATGATAACCTAGTGACATGAAGACTGGATAATGTAAAGATCCCATTCTGGCAAGGGTGGGAAGAGTTCTGTCTAATTTTCAGAGACAGCAATGGGAACAAAGTTCAGGGGAATTCAACTCTGAGTTTGGGCATGTTAATTTAAGAGCCCTTTGTCACTTTCAAGTAGAGATTTCTAGCAGGCCCTTGAATATATGTCTAGAGTTGAGAGGAAAAGTATGAACTAGAGGTGAGAAAGCCAAAAGATGGATGATATCCAAAGCTAAGGTAACAGAGGATAGGAGCATGCTGAGGACAGAGAAGAGAACGATATCAAGCCTGAGCATTGAGGAAACCCAAATTTAGAAGTTAATCTGGAGGAGACTCTGAGAAGCAATCACCAGGGAGAGGAGAGGTTAAGAAGGCCACGTTGAATTTATGAAAGATAACCACCACACATTCTTTTAGCAGACCCCATCAAATAAAGCTGGAAAGGTGTTCACTGCCTGTGACCAAGAGAAGGTCTTGGAGATGTTGGCAGAGAGCAGTTTCAGGTAAAATCTGGAGCAGAAAATAGGGTGAAATGTATCAAGAGGGGCTAGTGAAGGGCAGAGAGTGAACCATTAAAGGAAGGATTCATTGAAGTCATGTGCCTTTATCTCATCATCCCAAATCTTTAAAGTCCAGGAAAGAGGATGTACAGAGAAGAAGATTAAAGGAAAGTTCCAGTTAAAGGGATTCTTATTCTACCCAGTCTGGGTTTTTGGAGAAGACTACCATGACAGGTGACCTTGTGGCATCTGTGAGCACGGTTAATGGCATCATGATGCATTTGGCCTCTTGGGCCTTTTTCAGCCCCACTGTGTAAGGCAAGATGAATCTGGGGTTTGCGAATCTGCCATGGGGTCAGTGAAGTTAAAAGAACAGGGAAGAGTGGGAGGTTCATGTTAGGTCAAATATCTAGACCAGGATTTGGGTTAAAAATAAGGCAGAAGCTTTAAGAGATCTGTAATCTCAATGAGAGCTGAAGAAAAGGCAGATTTGAAGGAAAGGTAAGCTGGACCCTGGGCTGGCCTAAATAGTTTATATAGTCAGCTTTGCTCTAGAAGATATATGTGTTCCTAATAATCACAATGTTTGGCAAAATAGCAAAATAATAAACCTCAGGGCTTACTGGGAAATAGGTTTGAAATAACACTCAAAAATTTTTATCAGTGACACATAAAAATAAGTACTGAGACCCAGTTAAAAGCTTTATCTTATAAATGTTAAGTAGTTAAGAAATATACAAATATGACAGTTTACCTTGAAAATGACCTGAAATTTGTCTTTGGAAGTGGACACGGGAAGAGTTACAGCTGAGAGTTACTGGGAAGTAGTGCAAAAATAAACAGTTACAAACCCAGATGAAGATGAGAGTGATTCACAACACATGGGATAAAAGGAGGCAGCTGAGAGCTGTTTGAGGCACTGCATGTATGTGTTTGTAGACGCCTCCAAAGGCTCAGTTCTGCTTGGGGAAGTTTTCAGTATTCCCCTAGTGTTTCCTGCTCAAGAAATTGAGCATAAGCAAATGGAGGTAGGATTCATGCTCCAATTATTCCCTAATATATCAATCATGTTTTTAAAACAAGCATTATAGCAGAAACCGACTATACCATGAATTCATCAGCTATAAACAGTAGCAGACATCAGCAAAACAATTAGAGACAGGAACGGCTTAATCACGCATCAGCAGTTGTCAAGTGGGCATATTCACAGACCAGCAGTAGAGAATGGGGCCCTTTTCCCCTCAAGGCCATGTAGACCAGCTTATCAGGTTTTTTGGTTTACTTTTGTTTGTGTTGGGGGGATAAGATTTATCTCTATGTTTTCTGTTTTTCTAGGATGATCCTGGTATATAATAAAATCAAGATACACTTGACATATAACTGCTTTATTGAGATGTAAGTAATGTATCAGTTCAGTTCAGTTCAGTCACTCAGTTGTGTTCCCATGGCCTGCAGTACACCAGGCTTCCCTGTCCATAACCAACTCTAGGATCTTGCTCAAAGTCATGTCCATTGAGTTACTGATGTCATCCAACATTTTCATCCTCTGTCATCCCCTTCTCCTCCTGCCTTCAATCTTTCCCAGCATCAGCATATTTTCAAATGAGTCAGTTCTTCGCATCAAGTGGCCAAAGTATTGGAGTTTCAGCTTCATCATCAGTCCTTCCACTGAATATTCAGGACTGATTTCCTTTAGGATGGACTGGTTGGGTCTCCTTGCAGTCCAAGGGACTCTCAAAAGTCTTCTCCAACACCACAGTTCACAAGCATCAATTCTTCAGTGCTCAGCTTTCTTTATAGTCCAACCCTCACATCAACACATAACTACCATAGCTTTGACTAAACAGACCTTTGTCGGCAAAGTAATGTCTCTGCTTTTTAATATGCTGTCTAGGTTGGTCATAGCTTTTCTGTCAAGGAGCAAGTATCTTAATTTCATGGCTGCAGTCACCATCCACGGTGATTTTGGAGCCCCCCAGTATAGTCTTTCTCTGTTTCCATTGTTTACTCATCTAATTGCCATGAAGTGATGGGACTGGGTGCCATGATCTTCATTTTCTGAAGGTTGAGTTTTAAGCCAGCATTTTCACTCTCTTCTTTCACTTTCATCAAGAGGCTCCTTAGTTTTTCTTTGCTTCCGGCCATAAAGGTAGTGGCATCTGTATATCTGACATTATTAATATTTCTCCGGGCAATCTTAATTCCAGCTTGTGATTCACCCAGCCCAGCATTTCACATGATGTACTCTGCATATAAGTTAAATAAGCAGGGTGACAATATACAGTCTTGACATACTCCTTTCCCAATTTGGAACCAGTCTGTTGTTCCATGTCCAGTTCTAACTGTTGCTTCTTGACCAGCACACAGATTTCTCAGGAGCCAGGTAAGATGGCCTGGTATTCCCATCTCTTTAAGAATTTTCCACAGTGTGTTATGATCCATACAGTCAAAGGCTTTGGCATAGTCAATAAAGCAGAAATAGTTGCTTTTCTGGAACTCTCTAACTTTTTTGATGATCCAGTGGATATTGGCAACTTGATCTCTGGATCTAAATCCAGCTTGGACATCTGGAAGTTCATACTTCATGTACTGCTGAATCCTGGCTTGGAGAATTTTGAGCATGTGAGATGAGTGCAATTGTGCAGTAGTTTGAACATTCTTTGGCATTGCCCTTCTTAGAGACTGGAATGAAAACTGACCTTTCTAGTCCTGTGGCCACTGCTAAACTTTCCAAATTTGCTGGCATATTAAGTGTAGCACTTTCACAGCATCATCTTTTAGGATTTGAAATAGGTCAACTGGAATTCCATCACCTTCACTAGCTTTGTTAGTAGTGATGCTTCCTAAGGCCCACTTGACTCCACATTCCAGGATGTCTGACTTTAGGTGGGTGATCACACCATTACGGTTATCTGGGTCATGGAGATCTTTTTTGTATAGTTCTTCTGTGTAGTCTTGTTCAAGATGTACACTATAATGATTTGATATATGTATATATTACAAAATGATTATACCACAATAAGCTTAGTTAGTTAATATAGTTAATATGTCTATCACTTCATATAATTAAAGTGTGTGTGTATATGTGTGAACAGTAAGAAATTTTAAGACCTACTTTCTTAGCAACTTTCAAATGCATAATGCAGTATTCAGGCAACAGAGGTCTCAAACAGGGGCACTGTAGCAGAACACACAGGTAATTTTTCCCAAGGTTGTACAGAAAGTCAAAGATAAAACAAAAAATGTAATTTAACCCTCCTTAGCTACAATCTAATTTTATATCCTCTACACCCATTACCAAGTTCATGTTCTCCAGAGAGGTTTTGGGTTATTTCTATCCTGCAATCCTGTTTTTAGCTTTTAGTTTTGCTAGGATTCTATAACCAGTGCACAAAAGTAGGACATATTGTGCCAAAAAAAAAGAATAGTTCTGTTCTTATATCACCTAAAGGCACAAATAACACAGGCAAAGAAAAAATGAAATATCTATGTAGTAGCAAATAGTATAAATGTAATTATCTTTAAACTGGGCACTTGAAAGACAATGTCTCAGGAGAGAAAGTAAATGATTAGCAAATACTGACTGGAGACTTGCATTGTGTCTAGAGGAACCTTCTTGCATACAGAAAAATGATGGAGTAGCACAAAATCAATGATCCCTTTCTCTTTCTCCTTTCCTCCAGCTTTGGAATACTCAGCCTGGATCTGGTTCTAGCCACTTCCAGTTACTAATATTGATTGGCCAGCCCAAGAGTATTTAAGGTCTGTACCGTCCCATGGTTATAGACTTACTGACAAAGGATGAATATTAAGAACTTTCAAGATTCAATAGAATTACCAGTATTGATATTAAAGTTAGAGAAAATGATGATAATCTTCAGTATTTATATCATGCTTTACAGTTTCAAGATTTTCTTACCTTTATTTTTTAATGTGACCATCACAAAACATGTTAGTAAGATATGGTATACTATGCATCTTGCCCAAAAAGATATTGAGACTTGCTTCTGGGTACTGGACTCTGAGTTGCAAAGCTAGACATTAATTCCCGGAGGCCTCATGGATCCCTTCTCACTTTCTAAACCACACCACCCACTGTAACTATTCATAAAGCTCATCTTGCATACTTACCTATTCAGCATCCATCTGAATTTATAAATATTCTGGACTATAAAACTATTAACTTTTGTATGGCCTTCTAGTGTATTTAATTATTTTATGCAGTTGCAATTTTATAGTATATCTCTGTTGATATAGTGTGTGTATATATATATATAATTTCATGTAATACAAATAGTATTCATTTTATGTGTTCCATGTACTATTCATAGTTATTTTTCTAATGTCTCCATCATATTGAAGCTAGCATATTTTCTTGCAATTTCTCTACTGTTAGACTCTATGGCTACTTTTATTCATTACAGCTTTTCTATTTTCTCATTTTCAAAAGCTTCTGTGAATAATTTCACAGACAATACTCTTCCCTTCCTTTTTATTATCTCCTTAGGATATGTGTCTAGTTATTTTAATAATTTAAAGCAGCACATATAACTTTTATAGCTTTTAAGTGTGTGTGTACTAAGTAGCTTCTGTAGTGTCCAACTCTTTGCAACCCTAAGGACTGAAGTCTGCCACGCTCCTTTGTCCATGGGATTCTTCGGACAAGAATACTGGAGTGGGTTGCCATTTCCTTCTCCAGGGGATCTTCCCAACCCAGAGACTGAACCCAGGTCTCCCACATTGTAGGCAGACACTTTACCATCTGAGCCACAAACAGACTATATAGATTATAAAAAGAAAGGGAACGTGAAGTCGCTCAATAGTGTCCGAAACTTTGTGACTCCATGGACTGTAGCCTGCCAGGCTCGTCCAGCCATGGGATTTTCCAGGCAAGAATACTGGAGTGGGTTACCAGTTCCTTCTCCAGGGGATCTTCCTGACCCAGGGATCGAACCCTGGTCCCCCACACCGCCGTTAGACTCTTTACCATCTGCGCATGAGAAACAGAGGAAAATACGTTTAAGTGAAAAGGTAAAAAAGGGAGCAATATATGAAGAAACAGCAGCTGACAGTTTTTCTAAACCATCTAAACACCTTGAGTCACAATTTCAAAGACCTTTATACATCTCCAACAGGAAAAATACAAGGGGAATCATATCAAGGCATATTATACTCAGACTAATAAAAAAGAAAAAGTTAAAGCACAACCAGAGATAAAGGAAACATTTCCTTCAGAGGAGTACTTATCAGACACAGAGCAAATTTTCCACCTGAAACTGGAAGCCAAAAGACAGCGAATGGCATTGGTTAAAGTGAAATAAAATGCTATGTTGTGTTCTGTGCTTAGTTGCTCAGTTATGTCCAACTCTTTGCTACCCTATGCCAGGCTTCTCCATCCATGGGATTCTCCAGGTGAGAATACTGGAATGGGTTGCCCTGCCCTCCTCCAGGGAATCTTCCCGACCCATGGATTGAACCCAGGTCTCCCGTATTGCAGGTGAATTCTTTAATGTCTGAGTCACCAGGGAAGCCCAATGAAATGCTAGCAAATGATAATTCTATACCAGCTAGTATATCCTTTTTTTTTTTGAAGTCACTCAGTTGTGTCCGACTCTTTGCAATCCCATGGACTGTAACCTACCAGGTTCCTCCGTCCGTGAGATTTTCCAGGCAAGAGTACTGGAGTGGGTTGCCGTTTCCTTCTCCAGGAGATCTTCCCAACCCAGGGGTTGAACCCAGGTCTCCCGCATCACAGGCAGATGCTTTACCATCTGAGCCACCAGGGAATTGAAGTCACTCAGTTGTGTCCGACTCTTTGCAATCCCATGGACTGTAACCTACCAGGTTCCTCCGTCCGTGAGATTTTCCAGGCAAGAGTACTGGAGTGGGTTGCCGTTTCCTTCTCCAGGAGATCTTCCCAACCCAGGGGTCGAACCCAGGTCTCCCGCATCACAGGCAGATGCTTTACCATCTGAGCCACCAGGGAAGACTTAAAACAGGAAATATGAAAGATAAAATGAAGTTTATACAATAAAATGCAAGAAAATCATCATGTTCTTGCAATAGCAAAGATTTTTTTAAGCAGGGCTACAAAACACTAATTGTAAATAAGAGGAGGATTATGAATTGGACTACATTAAAATGAAGACTTCTAGTCATCAAAAAATCTCATTAATGAGTAAAGATGCAAGACATGAGTTGGGAGAAGGTATTCCCAACACATTTATTCAACTAACACTTTTATTCAAATTTTGTAAAACTCACAAATCAACAGCAAAAAGGTACACAATTGTCCAATAAGTATAAAATATTATCCTCCCATTAAACATTGAGAAAATGGAAACTAAAATCACAGCATAATACCACTACACACACTCAGTAGGATCCTTGAGTGGATAAATAAATATGTAGTATCAGTTCAGTTCAGTCGCTCAGTCATGTCTGACCCTTTACAACCCCATGAATCGCAGCACACCAGGCCTCCCTGTCCGTCAACAACTCCTGGAGTCTCCTCAAACTCACGTCCAACGAATTGGTGATGTCATCCAGCCATCTCATTCTCTCTGTCATCCCCTTCTCTTCCTGCCCCTAATTCCTCCCAGCATCAGGGTCTTCTCCAAGGAGTCAACTCTTCGCATGAGGTGGCCAAAGTATTGGAGTTTCAGCTTTAGCACCAGTCCTTCCAATGAACACCCAGGACTGATCTCATTTAGCATGGACTGGTTGAACCTCCTTGCAGTCCAAGGGACTCTCAAAAGTCTTTCCCAACACCACAGTTCAAAAGCATCTATTCTTCAGCACTCAGCTTTCTTCACAGTCCAACTCTCACATCCATACATGACCACTGGAAAAACCATAGCCTTGACTAGACGGACATTTGTTGGCAAAGTAATGTCTCTGCTTTTTAATATGTTATTTAGGTTGGTCATAAGTTTCCTTCCAAAGAGCAAGCATCTTTTAATTTCATGGCTACAGTCACCATCTGCAGTGATTTTGGAGCCCCCAAAAATAAAGTCTGACACTGTTTCCCCATCTAATTCCCATGAAGTAATGGGACCAGATGCCATGATCTTCATTTTCTGAATGTTGAGCTTTAAGCCAACTTTTTCACTCTCCTCTTTCACTTTCATCAAGAAGCTTTTTAGTTCCTCTTCACTTTCTGCCATAAGGGTGGTATCATCAGCATATCTGAGATTATTGATATTTCTCCCAGCTATCTTGATTCCAGCTTGTGCTTCTTCCAGCCCAGTGTTTCTCATGATGTACTCTGCACAGAAGTTAAATAAACAGGGTGACAATATACAGCCTTGACATACTCCTTTTCCTTTTGGAACTAGTCTGTTGTTCCATATCCAGTTCTAACTGTTGCTTTCTGACGTGCATATAGGTTTCTCAAGAGGCAGGTCAAGGGTATTCCCATCTCTTTCAGAATTTTCCGCAGATAGTATTTTATAAAACAAAATACTATGCAGCAAATAAACGAGCAATATATTGTAATGTACATAATCTGAATAATTCTCACAGGCATAATGTTGAGTAAAAGAAGTCAAAGAAAAAGAAGCATTAATGTCTCCATATATAAACTTACACCAGGTAAAACCAGTCCACAATAATGTTAAGTCAGATTAGTGGTAATTATGGCAGAGGACAGTATGATTGGGTACTGGAATGAGGATGACTTCTGAGGACCTGATCTTGTTCTATATTCCTATTTGATGTTTATTATGTGTATGTAGACATATGCAAAACTTAATCAAGTAGTACATTACAATCTACTCCCAACATGTAGGGACTTCCCAAGGTGGCTCAACAGGTAAAGAATCTGCCTGCCAATGCAGGAGACATAGGAGACGTGGGTTCAGCTGCTGGGTTGGGAAGATCTCCTGGAGAAGGAAATGGCAACCCACCCCAGTATTTTTGCCTGGGAGAGCCCATGGACAGAGGAGCCTGTCGGGCTACAGTCTATGGGGTTGCAGAATCAGACAGGACTTAGCAACTGAGCACATACCCACACATGCTTAACATGTATGTTTTGTTTTACTAATAATAAAAATTGCAAAGAAAGTGCAAAATATCCAATTTTAATGTATTGTAATCCAACACAGTCATGCAACAGGGAAAGATTAAAGCAAGTGAAAGGAATTTGTCAAACACACATTCATTCCCTCTCTGAAGATAAAATGAAGGAAATATGTCATAATAATAGAGGAGAATGTGGTGAGAGTACTTTGGAAAATATTTCATATTATTTGTGAATACCATCTATTATCACGGTTTTCACAAAAGCAAATGTTATATCTATGAGATAATTCTTCATCCTGCTAAGCACTGACTGTCTAACTTTTCTGAAACTAATATTGATCTATTGAGTGCTTAGAATACATCAGACTCTACAAGAATTTTGAATGTACTACTCCAATTTATAGTCTCAAAATCCCCATTAAACAGGTAAAAGTAATATTATTAGTGCCATTTAACATATGAGGAAACTGAAATTTAAACAGGCTTAGTAATTTGAGCAAAATCATACATTAATATGCAGCAGAACTAGGTTCTTAGGGCAGTGCTTGTCAATGAGTGTATTGGATGCACTTAACCAATAGCTGTTAAAACATGAAAAGGTTTCTAGGTCTCATCTATGCCATGTATTTATTTATTTATTTATTTATTTATTTTTCTGAAGATGTGTTAGCATTTATTTCTATGAGCCTTAAAAAAAGGAAACCCAAACCAACACAAAAGTTTTCAAGTCCCTAGATAAATGAGGGTGCCTGTAGAATTCTAATATAACCTTGATATCTGTCAATTAACTATCTACTAGTAGCCAGATTTTAAGGTGCCATGTATTTATAGCAAACCACCTTGCTTCTCAAAGGGAACCCTTGTGGGAGAGGGAGAGGGTGGGACGATTTGGGAGAATGGCATTGAAACATGTATAATATCATGTAAGAAACGAATCGCCAGTCTAGGTTTGATGCAGGATCAGGATGCTTGGGGCTGGTGCACTGGGATGACCCAGAAAGATGGTATGGGGAGGGAGGTGCAAGGAGGGTTCAGAATTGGGAACTCATGTACACCCGTGGCGGATTCATGTTGATGTATGACAAAACCAATACAGTATTGTAAAGAAAATAAAGTAAAAAACAAAAAAATCTAATGCAAAGTTGGGATGAACTTGACTTGAGGATGATTATTACATAGTTCATTGTTTTATATATATTTTTATATATATAATATAGTGTATGTTAGCATATTGGTATCAGTAACTGTTTTAATTTCTTAATCTGTTGACTCATTCATCCTGCAACTATTTACTGAGACTTGTCATGTACTAGAACAGGGAATATAATGTTAAAAAAAATAGACAAAATTTCTCCTCTCACAGAGCTAACAATTAAGAGGAGAGGACAAGTAAGTCAGTAAATAAATAAATGAGTTTAGAAAGTGATAAATGCTTTAGCAGATTGAAGGGTTAGAGGTTCCAGGCTATTTTAATGAGGATGCCTAAGGAAAAACTCCCCAGTGAGGCAACACAAATGACAATATGGAGCCAGCCAGGCGAAGACCTGGAGAAAAGGCATCCCAAGCGGAGGAAGCAGCAGGTGTAAAGTGTCCTGCTGTGCGGGTTACATCTGAAGAACCCTGGGAAAGCTAGGATGCCTAATCCAATGTCCTTTAATATTCACATTTTTCAAATATTTGAATTGCACATATAATATTGTCTGTCTTCATTCTGACTTAAAAGTCAAGTTTGCCAGTATTATTAGCAATACTTAGGTTCTGCTATATTATGAACAACTTAGCTCTAGCCCTAAGCTTGCATACACTACTAAGCAAAACAAAAGTCCTAAAATTTGCTAAACTCATGGGATCAAAGAGTCATTTTAGTGAGCAACTATTTTTTTGGAGCCTGTCTCTTGGAGTATAACTCCGCCTAAGTAGTTTATAAAAATAATACCTCTAACCACACAAATACTATCCCTGAGACTATTTTTCAAACTTCAGTGTGATACTTGGTATCATGTTAAAATGCAAATAAATTTTGGTTCAGCGGGTCTGGTGGAATCTGAGATCTGACATTTCTGACAAACTCCCAGGGTATCCTGTCCTGCTGGCTCTTGAGACACAATTTGAGTAGGAAGACCTTGTGCATCTTAAGTCTGTTCAGTCATGTCCGACTCTTTGCAAGCCTGTGGACTGTAGCCCGCCAGGCTCCTCTGACCATGGGATTCTCCAGGTAAGAACACTGGAGTGGGTGGCATGCCCTCCTCCACAGGATCATCCCCAGCCAGGGATCAAACCTGCGTCTCTTTGGTCTCCTGAATTGGCAGCTGGGTTCTTTACACTAGCGCCACCTGGGAAGCCACAAGAAGACCTTAGAATATTTCTAATAAGTAAAAATTTCTTTGTCTTCCAGCAATATTTAAGTGCCATAGATTTTTAGTGCCTGTCAGAATGGCATTCTGGGCAATGACAAGGATGATCTACTGCTTAATCTGGCTCTGGTTGTAATAATTAAGTTAAATAACATATGTGAAAACACTCTCCACACAATAAGTGCACAATTACTGTTATTTTTATCTAGTGGAAATTTAATTGCTTCAAATAAAAACCAAACTACTGATGATGGAACTATTAAAATCATGTCTTAGTTAAAATACACTCTTAAATGCGCTGGACTTCTCTTGTCTTTATGTACAAAAAGGGAATGTGTTAATATACGGGGCATTTTCTTTGTGTTCAGCATTATGTTAAACACTGAGAGTACACAAACAGTTCTGCAGAACAGTCTGTGCCCTGAAGGATCTTTGGTACAGTTGAAAGAGTGAGAAAAATAAAGAGAGAATATAATTAGGTGCTAATTAGGTTAATAACATTAATTACTATAGGGGATCCAAGGCAAGTGAGATCAATGAGGTCTGGTGCTGACTCCCTGTTCTGCATCCCACTATGGGTAGATCTGATGAGGGTAAGGAGACTATGCCAAACCCCTGGCCACCTTGATTTTATTCAAGCCCAACTCACAGAGCACACAGACTCTGAGCATCCATCTTTCCCCACTATGTTTTTCCTGCTTGCAGCAATGTCTGGGGAAAAGATGGGGCAATGGAGATGTGCAGCTACACAATTCATTGACCGTATTGATCTGTCAGAAGGCAGTGGAAGAAGCTACAGGGCTGCAGGATACACACACTCACAGACACACACTATTAAGACTTCATTGTTTTGTTCCACTGCTGTCTCCAACCAGGTTGCCACTCTATACTGATCCTGGGGCATATTCAAAGCTTCATATTTCACCTCCTCTTTTAGTTAAAAAAAGAAAGAAAGAGGTTTGATAGTATACCTAGTTCAGCATCCCAATAATCCTTCTTTGATGATAATGCAAATACTAAATATTTTCATTCTGAGGGTGAGAAAACTGGAATATTGTCAAAATTAGGCAAAAAGTCTGATGTTTAATTTTCACTTATTGCTTGGTTTAAACTGGCCTTTTATGATTTGAGTCTGCAAATGTGTATGCACATAAATGTACACACACATTTTTCTCCCTGGACTTTTTAAGTGGATCTACTTATTTCTAAAATACTATTTGAACCTTAATATAATCATATATTTTTTCAGCGATATTATTTTTTATTATTTTATCTTCCACTACCTGGAATAATCAAGAAAGTCTTCATAAAAGATATAAACCTTGGACAAAGATTCAAAAAATAAGTAAGAATTCGAAGAGCCAAACTAGAGATGGGAAGTGTGACAACATCTTCGCTAAATAGAACAGCAGGTGTTCTATTTAAGGATAAATAATTAAGACAGATAATATATATTGAGATCAAATAAAGTATAGGGTTTAATAAAACATATGACAGTGTAAAGGGGAGATTTTAATTGCTGACAATGACTTTGACTTGAGTCAGGATAAAAAATAATCCTGGGTGTTTAATTTCACGGAGTGACATGACATAGAATAAGACTCCATACGTGGACATCACCAGATGGTCAAAACCGAAATCAGATTGATTATATTTTTTGCAGCCAAAGATGGAGAAGTTCTATACCGTCAGCAAAAATGAGACTGGGAGCAGACTGTGGCTCAGATCATGAATCCCTTATTGCAAAATTCAGATTTAAGTTGAAGAAAACAGAGAAAACCACTAGATCATTCAGGTATGACCTAAATCAAATCCCTTATGGCTATACAGTGGAAGTGACAAATAGATTCAAGGGATTAGATCTGATAGACAGAGTGCCTGAAGAACTATGGATAGAGGTTCGTGACAGGAGGTAGTGATCAAGACCATCTCAAGAAAGAGAAATGCTAAAAGGTAAAATGATTGTCTGAGGAAGCCTTACAAATAGCTGAGAAAAGAAGAGAAGCAAAAAGCAAAGGAGAAAAGGAAAGATATAGCCATTTGAATGCAGAGTTCCAAAGAATAGCAAGGAGAGATAAGAAAGCCTTCCTCAGTGACCAGTGCAAAGAAATAGAGAAAAACAATACAATGGGAAAGACTAGAGATCTCTTCAAAGAAAATTAGAGATACCAAGGAAACATTTCATGCCAAGATGGGCTCAATAAAGGACAGAAATGGTATGGACCTAATAGAAGCAAAGATATTAAGAAGAGTTGGCAAGAATACACAGGAAAACTATACAAAAAAAAATTTTTTTTCATGACCCAGATAACCATGATGGTGTGATCACTCACCTAGAGTCAGATATCCTAGAATGTGAAGTCAAGTGAACCTTAGGAAGCATCACTACGAACAAAGCTAGGGGAGGTGATGGTATTACAGCTGAACTATTTCAAATCCTAAAAGATGATGCTGTAAAAGTGCTTCACTCAATATGCCAGCAAATTTGGAAAACTCAGCAGTGGACACAGGATGGGAAAAGGTCAGTTTTCATTCCAATCCCAAAGAAAGGCAATGCCAAAGAATGTTCAAATTCCTGCACAGTTCCATTCATCTCACATGCCAGCAAACTAATGTTCAAAATTCTCCAAGTCAGGCTTCAAATATGTGAACCATGAACTTCTAGATATTCAAGCTGGATTTAGAAAAGGCAGAGGAACCAGAGATCAAATTGCCAACATCTGATGGATCACTGAAAAAGCAAGAGAGTTCCAGAAAAATATCTGCTTCTACCATATTGACTATGCCAAAGCCTTTGACTATGTGGATCATAACACACTGTGGAAAATTCTTATAGAGATGGGAATACTAGATCACCTTACCTGCTTCCTCAGAAATATGTATGCAGGTAGAGAAGCAACAGTTAGAACTGGACATGTAACAACAGACTGGTTCCAAATTGGGAAAGGAGTACATCAAGGCTGTATATTGTCACCCTACTTATTTAACTTACATGGAGAGTATATCAGGTGAAACGCTAGGCTGGATGATGCACAATCTGGAATCAAGATTGCAAGGAGAAATATCAATAACCTCAGCTATGCAAATTACACCATCTTGATGGCAGAAAGCAAAGAAGAACTAAAGAGCCTCTTGATGAAAGTGAAAGAGGAGAGTGAAAAAGTTGGCTTAAAACTCGACTTTCAGAAAACAAAGATCATGGCATCTAGTCCCATCAGTTTATGGCAAATAGACAGGGAAACAATGGAAACAGTGAGAGACTATTTTCTTGGGCTCCAAACACACTGCAGATGGTGACTGCAGCCATGAAATTAAAAGATGCTTGCTACTTGGAAGGACAGTTATGACCAACCTAAACACCATATTAAAAAGCAGAGACATTACTTTGCCAACAAAGGTCCATCTAGTCAAAGCTATGGTTTTTCCAGTAGTCATGTATGGATGTAAGAGTTGGACTAAAAGGAAAGTTGAGTGCCAAACAATTGATATTTTTGAACTGTGGTGTTTGGGAAGATTTTTGATAGTCCCTTGTACGGCAAGGAGATCCAACAAGTCAATCCTAAAGGAAATCAGTCCTGAATATTCAATGGAAGGACTGATGCTGAAGCTGAAATTCCAATACTTTGGCCACCAGATGCAAAGAAATGAGTCATTTGAAAAGATCCTGATGCTGGGAAAGATTGAAGACAGGAAGAGAAGGGGACAATAGAGGATGAGAAGGTTGCATCTCATCACCAACTCGATGGACATCAGTTGGAGCAAGCTCTGGGAGTTGAAGGACAGGGAAGCTTGGCATGCTGTAGTCCATGGGGTCACAAAGAGTCAGACATGACTGAGTGACAGAACTGAACTGACATGACATAAATGTATATATAAAAAATGGAACCTGAATTATGAAAACTTGAATTTAGGGGAGTTAATTTAGATATGACATAACTTGGACCCAGTGTAGAGTTTCAAATTAGATGCAGGGACAAAAAAGCAGAACAAAATGAATTATTATACATCCTGATCTATTTCATACAGCTGGTAAACAAGGTTATTATGTGGTTGACAGATGCCACTTGTAATCTAGCAACTTCTTGAGTACTTCCAGGATACTTTATTTTCCATAATTTTAGGATAAATTATGTTATTGTTCAGTTGTTCAGTTGCTCAGTCATGTCCAACTATTTGCAACCCCATGAACTGCACCACACCAGGCTTTCCTACCCTCCACCATCTCCTGAAGTCTGCCCAAGCTCATGTCCATTGAGTCAGTGATGCCATCCAACCCTCTCATCCTCTGTCATCCCCTTTTCCTCCTGCCCTCAATCTTTCCCAGCATCAGGGTCTTTTCTAATGAGTTGGCTGTTCACACCAGGTGACCAAAGTATTGGAGCTTCAACATCAGTCCTTCCAATGAATATTCAGGACCAATTTCCTTTAGGATTGACTGGTTTGACCTCCTTGCGGTCCAAGTAACTCTAAAGGGTCTTCTCCAACACCACTGCCTTTTAAGCTACTTGTCCGCCTTACTCCTAAAAGCCCCTGGCAGACAGGGATGGTATCAGGTATTCTTCGAGTGTAGGAGACTTGAATTTGAAATGAGTGATATTCAGGACCAATTTCCTTTAGGATTGACTGGTTTGACCTCCTTGCGGTCCAAGTAACTCTAAAGGGTCTTCTCCAACACCACTGCCTTTTAAGCTACTTGTCCGCCTTACTCCTAAAAGCCCCTGGCAGACAGGGATGGTATCAGGTATTCTTCGAGTGTAGGAGACTTGAATTTGAAATGAGTGCACTGGGCCTCACGTTTACTAGAATGCCTTCCTCTCAGTTCAGTCACTCAGTTGTGTCCGACTCTTTGTGACCCCATGAATTGAAGCACGCCAGGCCTCCCTGTCCATCACCAACTCCCGGAGTTCACTCAGACTCACATCCATCGAGTTGGTGATGCCATCCAGCCATCTCATCCTCTGTCATCCCCTTCTCCTCCTGCCTCCAATAACCCCCAGCATCAGAGTCTTTGCCAGTGAGTCAACTCTTCTCATGAGGTGGCCAAAGTACTGGAGTTTCAGCTTCAGCATCATTCCTTCCAAAGAACACCCAGGACTGATCTCCTTCAGAATGGACTGGTTGGATCTCCTTCAGAATGGACTGGTTGGATCTCCTTGCAGTCCAAGGGACTCTCAAGAGTCTTCTCCAACAACACAGTTCAAAAGCATCAATTCTTCAGTACTCAGCTGTCTTCACAGTCCAACTCTCACATCCATACGTGACCACTGGAAAAACCATAGCCTTGACTAGATGGACTTTTGTTGGCAAACTAATGTCTCTGCTTTTGAATATGCTGTATAGGTTGGTCATAACTTTCCATCCAAGGAGTAAGCATCTTTTAATTTCATGGCTGCAGTCACCATCTGCAGTGATTTTGGAGCCCCCAAAAATAAAGTCTGACAATGTTTCCACTGTTTCCCCATCTATTTCCCATGAAGTGATGGGACCAGATGCCATGAATTATGTTAAAGTTATGAAATACCCAAGATTTCAACAGAAACCCCATGGTTGCATGCATACCTCTGTGACTGTAGCCCAATCAAGCATCTCATTTCTGAAGAATCAAAGACAAATCTGCCATTTGGGATAGTTACTGAGTCAGATTCCCTGAAACACTAGATGCAGAATTTGGATTTAATGGATTCTCAGTACCTCCTGGTGATGCTTTCTTTTAACTCCCATTGCTAGAAGACTCTCTGCAAGAATGTTGCTTTTTTGTCCGTTAGGTTTGTAACCAGGAAGAGTTCATTTTGACTCTTCCTTGCTAGATCTGTTTCTTTGGCCAGTATTGTTATTATAATCACACATAAAAGCCTGCCTCAGAGAATCCTGCTGCTCTGCCTGACTGTAAAGCTAAAGTGCCTTTGTTCAGAACCCTGCCCACCTGCAGATGGCAGGAAGGAAGAAATTAACACATCCTTCTGCTTGAGGCTTGCCATTGTAGGAGATACTTGCAAGCTTTAATGGCCTTTTTAACTTTGTTTCCTCAACTCCCCCCTCATCTCTGATCTGTAAAAGAACCTGGCATCCAGATCTCTATAAGATGACTATTTTGAG
>SJYC01016332.1:0-18430 GCA_006408675.1 Madoqua kirkii | reverse complement strand
GCTTGGTTTAAACTGGCCTTTTATAATTTGAGTCTGCAAATGTGTATGCACATAAATGTACACACACATTTTTCTCCCTGGACTTTTTAAGTGGATCTACTTATTTCTAAAATACTATTTGAACCTTAATATAATCATATATTTTTTCAGCGATATTATTTTTTATTATTTTATCTTCCACTACCTGGAATAATCAAGAAAGTCTTCATAAAAGATATAAACCTTGGACAAAGATTCAAAAAATAAGTAAGAATTCGAAGAGCCAAACTAGAGATGGGAAGTGTGACAACATCTTCGCTAAATAGAACAGCAGGTGTTCTATTTAAGGATAAATAATTAAGACAGATAATATATATTGAGATCAAATAAAGTATAGGGTTTAATAAAACATATGACAGTGTAAAGGGGAGATTTTAATTGCTGACAATGACTTTGACTTGAGTCAGGATAAAAAATAATCCTGGGTGTTTAATTTCACGGAGTGACATGACATAGAATAAGACTCCATACGTGGACATCACCAGATGGTCAAAACCGAAATCAGATTGATTATATTTTTTGCAGCCAAAGATGGAGAAGTTCTATACCGTCAGCAAAAATGAGACTTGGAGCAGACTGTGGCTCAGATCATGAATCCCTTATTGCAAAATTCAGATTTAAGTTGAAGAAAACAGAGAAAACCACTAGATCATTCAGGTATGACCTAAATCAAATCCCTTATGGCGATACAGTGGAAGTGACAAATAGATTCAAGGGATTAGATCTGATAGACAGAGTGCCTGAAGAACTATGGATAGAGGTTCGTGACAGGAGGTAGTGATCAAGACCATCTCAAGAAAGAGAAATGCTAAAAGGTAAAATGATTGTCTGAGGAAGCCTTACAAATAGCTGAGAAAAGAAGAGAAGCAAAAAGCAAAGGAGAAAAGGAAAGATATAGCCATTTGAATGCAGATTTCCAAAGAATAGCAAGGAGAGATAAGAAAGCCTTCCTCAGTGACCAGTGCAAAGAAATAGAGAAAAACAATACAATGGGAAAGACTAGAGATCTCTTCAAAGAAAATTAGAGATACCAAGGAAACATTTCATGCCAAGATGGGCTCAATAAAGGACAGAAATGGTATGGACCTAATAGAAGCAAAGATATTAAGAAGAGTTGGCAAGAATACACAGGAAAACTATACAAAAAAAAATTTTTTTTCATGACCCAGATAACCATGATAGTGTGATCACTCACCTAGAGTCAGATATCCTAGAATGTGAAGTCAAGTGAACCTTAGGAAGCATCACTACGAACAAAGCTAGGGGAGGTGATGGTATTACAGCTGAACTATTTCAAATCCTAAAAGATGATGCTGTAAAAGTGAATTTTTTAATGCATAGACACATCAATTCCTCTCATTTTGT
Organism: Madoqua kirkii; assembly: GCA_006408675.1. Classification (NCBI taxonomy): domain Eukaryota; kingdom Metazoa; phylum Chordata; class Mammalia; order Artiodactyla; family Bovidae; genus Madoqua; species Madoqua kirkii. The sequence goes on along the minus strand of SJYC01016332.1, from coordinate 17,026 downwards.
CTCCTTGGATGATTTTTAGAATGTGGTCTCTATTGGAAAGGAGAAAAATCATTTTTGACTGACTCTCTGAAAGAGATGTCCCTACCTTGTTCTGTGTGTACGTATGTACACCCTTGCAAGTACACACACGCGTACTTACTTATACACATTCACAGAGAGGAATATCCACCGCTGTCTGCTCAATGTAAATGTTTAACTGTTTATTGAATTTAAATGAATACCAATGTTATTCATCAAAAACCTCTCAGATCTTTTCCTTTACTCTCAAGTTGATGAACAATACCTGATGCTTCCCTGCGGCAAAAAGAAGCCTGAGGAAAGGGTACAATTGGGTACAATTGTCTTTGCACTGGGTAGAAACTTTGAATGGGATTGACTGCACACAGGTGAAGAACTTGTAATGATATACAGGGGTGCACCATGCTGGTGGTCTTCTTCTCAAGTCAACCATCCCAATAGCCTCCTAATCACTGCTTTAGTGTTTCTCCAACTGCTTTAGTGTTTCACCATACCACTTTTATGGTGTTTGCCTTGTCTGTGTACCATTTGTGTCGTTATTCATTTGATCCATCCTTTATGTTATAAAATACTTAATACTTTTATTAGCAGCAGGAGTAGCAGTATTACAGGACATTTTTGTTACTTCTACAAATGTAAAACCAGTGTCTCATGGTCTGCATTGAAGAACTTCATTTTAAAAAGATTTTTCCTGGGCTTCCTTGGTGTCTCAGGGATGAGTGAAAAGTTAAAGTCATTCAGTCATGTCTGACTTTTTGTGACCCCGTGGGCTATTCTGTCCAAAGAATTCTCCAGGGAAGAATACTGGAGTGAGTACCTATTCCCTTCTTTAGGGGATCTTCCCAAGGCAGGGATCAAAGCCAGGTCTCCCACATTTCAAACCCAGGTCTCCCACATTACAGGCAGATGCTTTACCAGCTGAGCCACCAGAAAAGCCCGTCAATGCAGGAGACAAGGGTTCAATTCCTTGTCTGGGAGGATCCCACATGCCACAGAGAAGCTGAGCCCATGTGCCACAGCTATTGACCCTGTGCTCCAGAGCCTGGGAGCTGCCCCTACTGAGCCCATGTGCCACAACTACCAAAGCCCACATGCCCTATAGCCTGTGTTCCACAATAAGAGAAGTCACAGCAAAAAGAAGTCTGTATATCACAACTAGAGAAAGCCCACACAACAAAGACCCAGCACAGACAAAATTAAACAAATAAATAAAGTTATTAAAAATATCTTTCCACAAAATGTTTGGATAAAAATAACCAAAATATCAAAAAACTCACCTAAAGTTAACTGATGGTCCACTAAGTCATGCATGTCACATTCCGGGAAGTATGGACATACAGAATAAGGTCCACGTGACCAGAGCAGACAAAGCCTCAGTGATCCAGCCCTGGTTTCTCCCCAGCGTTGTCTCTCTCTGAATCATACTTCACATCTAAATACTTAGCTTGCTTGAATAATTCATATTTCCCCAAGCTACCTTGTTTTAGAAGTCTGGCTCATAGTATCTCCAGTTCAGTTCAATCACTCAGTCGTGTTCGATTCTTTGCAACCCCATGAATCGCAACATGCCAGGCCTCCCTGTCCATCACCAACTCTTGGAGTTCCCTCAAACTCATATCCATTGAATCGGTGATGCCATTCAGCTATCTTATCCTCTGTCATCCCCTTCTCCTCCTGCCCCCAATCCCTTCCAGCGTCAGAGTCTTTTCCAATGAGTCAACTCATTGCATGAGGTGGCCAAAGTACTGGAGTTTCAGCTTCAACATCAGTCCTTCCAAAGAACACCCAGGACTGATCTCCTTCAGAATGGACTGGTTGGATCTTCTTGTAGGCCAAGGGACTTTCAAGAGTCTTCTCCAGCACCACAGTTCAAAAGCATCAATTCTTCAGCACTCAGCTTTCTTTGCAGTCTAACTTTCACATCCATACATGACCACTGGAAAAACCATAGCCTTGACTAGACAGACCTTTGTTGGAAAAGTAATGTCTCTGCTTTTGAATATGCCATCTAGGTTGGTCATAACTTTCCTTCCAAGGAGTAAGCATCTTTTAATTTCATGGCTGCAGTCACCATCTGCAGTGATTTTGGAGCCCCCAAAAATAAAGTCTGACACTGTTTCCACTGTTTCCCCATCTATTTCCCATGAAGTGATGGGACCAGATGCCATGATCTTCGTTTTCTGAATGTTGAGCTTTAAGCCAACTTTTTCACTCTCCTCTTTATGATGGGACCAGATGCCATGAATTATGTTAAAGTTATGAAATACCCAAGATTTCAACAGAAACCCCATGGTTGCATGCATACCTCTGTGACTGTAGCCCAATCAAGCATCTCATTTCTGAAGAATCAAAGACAAATCTGCCATTTGGGATAGTTACTGAGTCAGATTCCCTGAAACACTAGATGCAGAATTTGGATTTAATGGATTCTCAGTACCTCCTGGTGATGCTTTCTTTTAACTCCCATTGCTAGAAGACTCTCTGCAAGAATGTTGCTTTTTTGTCCATTAGGTTTGTAACCAGGAAGAGTTCATTTTGACTCTTCCTTGCTAGATCTGTTTCTTTGGCCAGTATTGTTATTATAATCACACATAAAAGCCTGCCTCAGAGAATCCTGCTGCTCTGCCTGACTGTAAAGCTAAAGTGCCTTTGTTCAGAACCCTGCCCACCTGCAGATGGCAGGAAGGAAGAAATTAACACATCCTTCTGCTTGAGGCTTGCCATTGTAGGAGATACTTGCAAGCTTTAATGGCCTTTTTAACTTTGTTTCCTCAACTCCCCCCTCATCTCTGATCTGTAAAAGAACCTGGCATCCAGATCTCTATAAGATGACTATTTTGAGTCATTAGTCTTCAATCTTCTAGGTCAACCAGCTTTCCAAATAAAGTTGTGTTCCTTGCATCAATATCTTGTCCCTCAGATTCATTGGCCTCTCAAGTGGTGAACAGAGCGAGCTTAGAACTGGTAATACAATTAAATGTAAGATATTTAACAAAAAGTCTTAGAAAACTGTTTACAGTTTACCTATGAAAAGCAAGTGGTGAATCTAACCTCTTGCCATTTCCTACCTTAAATTTGTCATAAAACACCACCAAATCATGTGTAACTCACTACAGATGCTTCTAGACTCTTTTTCCTCCATGCATTCTATCCTGCTCACCCGTTGGCCTGGAATTTCCTTCTCCATTGACTTTGTCTCTAGTTCCTATTGAATAATGCATCTTTCCTAAGATAAAAGATATTCCATATATATATATACCTTCTAACTCCTATTGGTCAATTCATCCTTTGAGATTCATCTTAGCACTGACATCCTCTGACCTGCCCCACTGCATTCCAGGCTACAAATGTTAGTTCTCATATCTATACCTGCATATACATCCATGAAAGCATGTAACCACAATAATTGCAATTACCTCTTTGTGAATCTCCTCCATTGTAAACTCCTTAAGGGAAAAGTTTCTCTGTATTCCCAGCATATAAAGGAGTCTAAGCAAACAGTCAGGGCCCAATGAAGATTTGCTGATTGAATGAATGTGTTCATTTGTTATTAGTAAAAAATTATCACCACTGTAAATATGACGAGCAGTTGATTTAGCCTCGTGAGTCAAAATTTGGAACTCTAATCTCTTAATGAAATTGTTTTAGTTCTGATCTCACCTTCGTAGTAAAACTGTATAGGTCTAGCAGAAGTTCCATCTTCTGGTATTTCAACTATGTAAAATAGGGTGATCTAAGTATGAACTTCTCCCCAGAAGTATTTTCTAGTAATCTTTGAACATTTATCAATCCCCAAGAATCATTTCAGAAAACTAACAACTTTAGATAGATATACAGAATAGCACATACATTTCTTCAGATATCAGAGAGGCAATACGTTGCTGTGTCTAAGATTCTTTTAGTCTTAGATTCATGACTGTCTGGATTAGAACTGTCTTTCTGAAAAATCACTATATATGTTATATGATCACTATATAAAATAGCCAACAACAAGTAACCTAATTTTTCTGTCTCAGTTTTCATCTCTCCAAATGGAAGTAGAGAAGGAAATGGCAACCCACTCCAGTACTCTTGCCTGGAGAATCCCGCGGAGGGAGGAGCCTGCGAGGCTACAGTCCATGGGATCGCAAAGAGTCGGACACAACTGAGAGACTTCACTTCACTTCACTTCACTTAGTAATACCTAACCCCTGGGGTTGTTACGATTCAATGTGATAATACCATTTCAAAACATTTAGAATATCTTCTCACCAAGTAATCATTCAGTCAATATTTTGAGGAGAAAGATTAGTGGTAGTTACAGTAGCATTATTCTTTATGTGGAAAAGTATATTAAAAATCCAGTAATTTGGAAAGCAGGGTTTACATGTGGGTCCAGGGTCCATTTCTCAAAGAAGGATTGAAGCTAAATACACTGACGTTTAATTATCTTCAGACCCTTGAGATCATATATTGATAAGTTATCATTATCTCATCATAGATGAGTGTGAAACAAGAAAGAAGTAAGCATTCTACCTAATAGGGACATAATTTTAATGTATCAGAAAGCTATTAAATATCACAAAAATATATAAATACAGTCTTAAATGCTGAATCATTTCCAAAGTTTGAAGAATAGCAATATCATCAATGAGCTTTCACAGTAAACAAAGTATTGTAATAAATTGTGAGTGAGATCTTTGAAACAATTTCGATAGGGCAGCAGTCAGATTAGAGGTTATGAACAAAGTATAGAACAACCAAGTATCTTTAGGACTTGCTTTTCTAATCTTTCTTCACTTCACCAAAGACCTATTCTCCACCTGGCCTTTGTATGCTGAAAATTGCTAATAATTTGTCCAGCATTTTCCAGATTTATTATGTTCACATTCCTCTCTACTTGAAGCATGTAAGCAGGGACCACACTGACTGCTGAATTCTCATACCAAATGTTAATCTCTCTGAGGTCAAGGACATTGTCTTATTTACTTTGCATCCTCCACTACTATAAAGATTTTAAAAACTGTGTATTTGTACTTAGAGTTTTCCTCCTTAAGGCTACATTTCACACTACTTTTTATACATTTTAATCAAGTTGGTTTAGCTGTATGGGGCTATCATCCAGCATTTACTGACTACATTGATCTTTGTGCAGTATTTCATGGTTTCTTCCCTTGAGGCTTTTAAAATAATTTAGAAGACAGAATGTCAGCAGAAAAATAACTGTGAACTTTCATATAAAATTCTAATTATATGATGATCATTTAATAAGTTATCAATATATCCAATAAAACTTAGAAAATACTAACTATTTACTAGGCACTATGAGATTTGAGAATGAAAGCAACAATCAGAATTTTTGTCTTCATGGACTTTATATCCTAGCAAGGAGGAAATCAGTAAAACGAGAACTTCCCACAAAACATCACAAGTGCCACAACAGGAAAAATATAGTATGGTAAGAGGAAATGTAAAAGGTACAACTAACCAAAGCTACAAATAATTATGTGAACATTCCAGTCAGTGGGAAGGATAAAGGAAACAGAAGTAATAGAACATTTCCAGTTACATCCCATTGGGCAGTAACATGACCCCCTCGAGCTCCAAGAGAGATTACAAGTATCAGTTCAATTTTGACCAGTTAACATTAAAAGTTTCTATCATAAAGGCGCAGTCAAGTTCAGTGTGATTTGAAGGGTATTTAAAATTACAATCGGTAGTATTATCCTTTTTAGTTTAAAAATGTAAATATTAATATTCAACTACAAGAAAACAAATATCCAGTTTAGCAAAAGGTAAAAGATTGAACATGCACCTTACCAAAGAAGGTATTCAGATGGCAAATAAGTATATTAATATATGTTGAATTATTTGTAATTGAGGAAATGCAAATTAAAACAATGAGATACCACTACACATATATTAGAATGGTCAAAATCCAAAAATATAGAAATATTGATTGTTGACAAAGACACAGAACATAATTTTCATTTAATGATGGTAGGAATGAAAAATGATATAGCCATTTTGGAAGACAGCTTGGCAGTTTCTTATAAAGCTACACAGTCTTACAGTTTGGCCCCAACAATCATACTTCTGGATTGACTGAAAGTTCATATAACAGAAATATTCATGTAAAAGTTTAAGACAGGCAGGACATGGTGGAGAGGTCTGACAGAATGTGGTCCAGTGGAGAAGGGAATGCCAAACCACTTCAGTATTCTTGCCGAGAGAACCCCATGAACAGTATGAAATGGAAAAATGATAGGATACTGAAAGAGGAACTCACCAGGTCAGTAGGTGCCCAATATGCTACTGGAGATCAGTGGAGAAATAACTCCAGAAAGAATGAAGGGATGGAGCAAAAGCAAAAAAAAGTACCCAGTTGTGGATGTGACTGATGAGACAAGCAAGGTCCGATGTGGTAAAGAGCAATATTGCATAGGAACCTGGAATGTTAGGACCATGAATCAAGGTAAATTGGAAGTGGTCAAACAGGAGATGGCAAGAGTGAACGTCGACATTCTAGGAATCAGCGAACTAAAATGGACTGGAATGGGTGAATTTGACTCAAATGACCATTATATCTACCACTATGGGCAGGAATCCCTTAGAAGAAATGGAGTAGCCATCATGGTCAACAAAAGAGTCTGAAATGTCTGAAATGCAATACTTGGTTGCAATCTCAAAAACAACAGAATGATCTCTGTACGTTTCCAAGGCAAACTATTCAATATGACAGTAATCCAAGCTTATGCCCCAACCAGTAATGCCAAAGAATCTGAAGTTGAACAGTTCTATGAAGACCTACAAGACCTTTTAGAACTAACACCCAAAAAAGATGTCCTTTTCATTATAGGGGACTGGAGTGCAAAAGTAAGAAGTCAAGAAATACCTGGGGTAACAAGCAAATTTGGCCTTACGGAATGAAGCAGGACAAAGGCTGATAGAGTTTTGCCAAGAAAATGCACTGGTCATGGCAAACACCCCCTTCCTACAACACAAGAGAAGACTCTACACACAGACATCACCAGATGGTCAACACTGAAATCAGATTGATTATATTCTTTGCAGCCAAAGATGAAGAAGCTCTATACAGTCAGCAAAAACAAGACTGGGAGCTGACTGTGGCTCAGACCATAAACTCCTTATTGCCAAATTCAGATTTAAATTGAAGAAAGTAGGGAAAACCACTAGACCATTCAGGTATGACCTAAATCAAATCCCTTATGATTATACAGTGGAAGTGAGAAATAGATTTAAGGGACTAGATCTGATAGACAGAGTGCCTGATGAAATATGGACAGAGGTTCATGACATTGTACAGGAGACAGGGATCAAGACCATCCTCATGGAAAAGAGATGCAAAAAAGAAAAACGGCTGTCTGAAAAGGCCTTACAAATAGCTGTGAAAAGAAGAGAAGCAAAATGCAAAGGAGAAAAGGAAAGATATAAGCATCTGAATGCAGAGCTCAAAAGAATAGCAAGGAGAGATAAGAAAGCCTTCCTCAGCGATCAATGCAAATAGAGGAAAACAACAGAATGGGAAAAACTAGAGATCTCTTCAAGAACATTAGAAATACCAACAGAACATTTCATGCAAAGATGGGCTCAATAAAGGACAGAAATGGTATGGACCTAACAGAAGCAGAAGATATTAAGAAGAGGTGGCAAGAATACACAGAAGAACTCTACAAAAAAGATCTACATGACCAAGATAATCACGATGGTATGATCACTGACCTAGGGCCAGACATCTTGGAATGTGAAGTCAAATGGGTCTTAGAAAGCATCACTACAAAAAAAGCTAGTGGAGGTGATGGAATTCCAGTTGAGCTATTTCAAATCCTGAAAGATGATGCTGCGAAAGTGCTTCACTCAATATGCCAGCAAATTTGGAAAACTCAGCAGTGGCCATACGACTGGAAAAGGTCAGTTTTCACTCCAATCCCATAGAAAGGCAATGCCAAAGAATATTCAAACTACCGCACAATCGCACTCATCTCACACACTATTAAAGTAATGCTCAAAATTCTCCAAGCCAGGCTTCAGCGATACGTGAACCATGAACTTCCAGATGTTCAAGCTGGTTGTACAAAAGGCAGATGAACCAGATCAAATTGCCAACATCCTCTGGATCATTCAAAAAGCAAAAGAGTTCCAGAAAAACATCTATTTCTTCTTTATTGACTATGCCAAAGCCTTTGACTGTGTGGATCACAATAAACTGTGGAGAATTCTGAAAGAGATGGGAATACCAGGCCACTTGACCTGCCTCTTGAGAAATCTGTATGCAGGTCAGGAAGCAACAATTTGAACTGAACAGGGAACAACAGACTGGTTCCAAACAGGAAAAGGATTACATTAAGGCTGTATATTGTCACTGTGCTTATTTAACTTATATGCAGAGCACATCATGAGAAATGCTGGGCTGGAAGAAGCACAAGCTGGAATCAAGATCGCTGGGAGAAATATCAATAACCTCAGATATGCAGATGACACCACCCTTATGGCAGAAAGTGAAGAGGAACTAAAAAGACTCTTGATGAAAGTGAAAGAGGATGTGAAAAAGTTTGCTTAAAGCTCCACATTCAGAAAACGAAGACTATGGCATCTGGTCCCATCACTTCATGGGAATTAGATGGGGAAACAGTGGAAACAGAGTCAGACTTTATTTGGGGGGGGGGGCTCCAAAATCACTGCAGATGGTGATTGCAACCATGAAATTAAAATATGCTTACTCCTTGGAAGGAAAGTTATGACCAACCTAGATAGCATATTCAAAAGCAGAGACATTACTTTGCCAACAAAGGTCCATCTAGTCAAGGCTATGGTTTTTCCAGTGGTCATATATGGATATGTGAGAGTTGGACTGTGAAAACAGCTGAGCACTGAAGAATTGATGCTTTTGAACTGTGTTGTTGGAGAAGACTCTTGAAAGTCCCTTGGACTGCAAGGAGATCCAACCAATCCATCCTAAAGGTGATCAGTCCTGGGTGTTCTTTGGAAGGACTGATGCTAAAGGTGAAAGTCCAATACTTTGGTCACCTCATGAGAAGAGTTGACTCATTGGAGAAGACTCTGATGCTGGGAGGGATTGGAGGCAGAAGGAGAAGGGGACAACAGAGGATGAGATGGCTGGATGACATCACCAACTCAATGGACATAAGTTTGAGTGAACTCCAAGAGTTGGTGATGGACAGGGAGGACTGGCGTGCTGCAATTCATGGGGTCACAAAGGGTCGAACACGACTGAGTGACTGCACTGAACTGAGCTGATACTCAACTATGTGTCCCAGTTCCAGGCTAATAACATCACCAGAGAATTCACTGTATTGAAAAAGTTTTCCTTGTCATGATTGTCTGGTTATTTCAATAAATCCAAAGTTATCCTTCCCAGTTGCAACATGAGCCTCTTGGAGTTAGAATAATGACCTAAAATTCACACACAAGTTCCAATTTCTTATTCAACCTCTGCTTGAATATATATATGTGTATGTATGTGTATATATATATATATATATATATATGTACATAAATATAATGCCTATTGTTGTTGTTTCATTGCTAAGTCATGTCCAACTCTTTGCAACTGCAAATACTGTAGCCCACCAGGCTCCTCTGTCCATGAGATTTCCCAGGCAAGAATACTGGAGTGGTTGCCATTTCCTTCACCAAGGGATCTTCCAGACCCAGGCACTGAACCCACGTCTCCTGCATTGACAGGCGAATTATTTACCATTAATCTACTATGGAAAGTGTTAGTTGCTCAGTCACATCTGACTCTTTGTGACACCATGGACTATAGCCTCCCAAGCTTCTCTGTCCATGGAATTCTCCAGGCAACAGTACTGGAGTGGGGAGCTGTTCCCTTCTCCAGGGGATCTTCCAGAGCTGGAAATCAAGCCGGTGTCTTTCTGCATTGCAGGCAGATTCTTTACCATCTGAGACACCAGGGAAGCCCCATATACATATATATATATATATATATATATATATATATATATATAAAAAAATAAATTCTCCAGGCAACAGTACTGGACAGGGTAGCTGTTCCCTTCTCCAGGGGATCTTCCAGAGCTGGAAATCAAGCCGGCGTCTTTCTGCATTGCAGGCAGATTCTTTACCATCTGAGACACCAGGGAAGCCCCAAATACATATATATATATATATATATGTATACATAATAACATAATGTGAAAAAAATGCAATATATGTTTACATATTACAATATGACATAATTATAACACATATATAATTGCATGCATATACTAACATAAATAAATGAATGAATAATTAAATAAATGGGAGAAGACAAAGTTCCCATGCACAAGAATTCTAAACTTTTTATTCAAATACTCTGCCCTCAAGAAGACGGAGCTAAATATCCACTCTTTAAATGTTTCTGTGCATAGTGACTTTCTTCCAAAGAATACCATATGGAAAAAGAGGGAAAAGAAGTAATTTTATAATGGAGAAATTTGACAAACATGACCTCACCCAAATAATCAAGGTTAATGTCAACATTGTGAAGGATGCTGATAGTATATACATTTGGACTGATGTGGTACGAATGACACTGCATCTCTACATTCTTTCTCCTAGAAATCCATAAATATCACCCACTCTAATCATGAGAAAAACAACAGACAAATTCCAGTTGAGAGACATTCTGCAAAATGCCTGACCAGTACCCCTCAAAACTATCTAGGTCACCAAAAATAAGGAAAAACAGAAAAACCACAGCAAAGAGTTTACTAAGGATACATGAGGACTAAGTATATTATGGTATTTTGAATGGGTTCCTGAAACAAAAAAAGGGACATTAGGTGAAAACTAAAGAAATCTGAATAAAATATGGACTTTGTTTAATAATTATCATTATAGTTTCATTAATTGTGACAAATGTGTCATATAGGTAAGATGTTAATAAGAAGGGAAGCTGAGTATGGATGCACAAGAGCACTTTGTACAATCTTTACAGTCTTTATGCAAATTTAAAATAATTTTTAAATTAAAAGTGTAGTGTTTAAAAAGATAACTAACAACCTTAAATAAACTACTATTGAAAAATAATTTAAATATTTAAACCACTTAAAGTGAAATGGCAAATTCCTGATGGCTCAGTCGGTAAAAAAGCCACCTGCAATGCAGAAGACCTGGGTTTGATCCCTGGGTTGGGAAGAACCCCTGGAGAAGGACATGGCAACCCTCCAGTATTTTTGCCTGGAGAATCCCCATGGACAAAGGAGCCTGGCAGGCTATCTACAGTCCATAGGGTCACAAAGAGATAGACAAACTGAGCAAAGTGAAATAATTTTTTCAGTATTTTTAAATAAATAATCAAAGGTGAAATAATTTTGAATTCTCTGTATATCTATGACTCCTATTAAAAATTCAAAAATGTTTATTAAGTTTTCATAATAAACAGTTATGTATTATTTCATTAAATTCTATTTAGGAAACTATTACATTAATAAATGCAGTTAACAATGATGGCAGGGACATTACCTTGAAGATAATTAGAGAAATTTGGCCAAATTAGCCAAAGGTTTCGTATTAGCTTCCTGAATGGTTATGTCTGAATCTTATCACAGGATGTGCAATGGTTTCGATTATCATTGGTTGAGGTGTGAGTACTCATCTAACCACAATGTAATATTTTATTACAGTCTGTAAAGGAAACATATTTTTTATAATTGAACATTTTGTGTGTGTGTGTGTGTGAGATATTTCAGGAATACAATGAAAGTTTCATGTAAGATTTCACAAGGGACCGCACTTTGAAATACAGAAAGGGAAGCATGCTAACTGGGAAATGAATTTCCCATTGGTTTTCTCTCCTGCTGGTCTCACAGGAGAAACTGCAAGCTGAGAAAACCCAGTTATACTCTTGAAAAGGATCTCATACGTCAGAGAAAAGATGCTCTGTAGGATTCTGTTTCAGTGAAAGAGGTCAAAATATACCTTCATTATAAGCATGTATGTATACATACAGTATAAGGAGGGAAATGTTAAAATGAAAGCTTAAACTCAGAACTCTTTCATCTCAGGATATTTTTCTATATTGTAACCTACAAATAAAATGCTCCCATATAAAACTGAAATTGAGACTTTAGTATATCTGCTCTAACAAGATTTATGCTGTTGTTGTTTTTATTGTTGTCGTTGAGACACTCAGTTGTATGCAACTCTTTGTGACCCCACCAGGGGTCTGTAGCCCACCAGGTTCCTCTGTCCATGGGATTTCCCAGGCATTAATACTATAGTTGGTTGATCATTTTCTTCTCCAGGGGATCTTCCTAACTCAGAGGTTGAACCCACCCACATCTCCTGCTTGGCAGATTCTTTACCACTGAGCCACCTGGGAAGCAATAAGATTTATATCTGCTATTAACTGTCTGCCACACAAATATCCAAACTTTCATACAAGTCTGAATATAGGCCCATTTTAAATATGAGTATTACTACTGGATAGTTTACGTACCCACTGGGATAAAGATTTAACGTTTTTCAAGTTTTTCAAAGTGAATTACATACTTAAGTAACTTTTTTTGTAAAATTAAATTTTAATTCAATTAGGACCTGACATATTGGTGATGATGGAAAGGGCATAGGTACAAAGGAATCATCTATGCAGAAATATTAAGGGAAAATCTAGAAGTGGATGGCATCATATTATGAGAAATCATAGCTAGAAGAAAGCCAAGTATATATCCTTAGAAAAATTCATCTTTAAATGACAAGAGAAAAAGCAAAGCCAAAAAAGTTAAAAGAACCATAACTTTGAGAGTAGGAAGAACAGCCAAAGTTTAAAATTAACTTCCGTGATTTCCTGAGTGTGAACACTGACCCTTTGACTCTGTTTGCTCATCTGAAAATAAGGGGTTGGTGTTAGTTGCTCAGTCATGTCCAACTCTTTGTGACCCAAAGGACTGTAGCCCACCAGGGTCCTCTGTCCATGGAATTCTCCAGGTAAGAATACTGAAGTGGATTGCCATTCCCTTCTCCAGGGGATCTTCCTGACTCAGGGATCAAACACAAGTCTCCAGCATTGCAGGCAGATTCTTTACCATCTGAGCTTTCACCAATTCAAATATAATATTAATATAATGTATTAATATAATGCATGTAAAGTGTTTAGCTCAGTTCATTTGTTAATTTCCTTACTAATGAACACTTACTTTTTGGGGAAAAAAAAAAAGTGAATCATGGAAACCAATACAAACTAATAAAAAGTGTTTCTTTTTGTTTGTTTGTTTTAAGTCATTGAATAATAGAACTCAGGGGAAAAGCACTGATTCTTCAAGAAAGGCATGGTGAATTCTTGGTGCATTTTATGAAGGCCAAGTTTATTCACAACCCACAAATTTTGACCATATCCCATTTTCTCAAGGCCAGCTTTGATCTCACTGAATGAGTGTCACATTTTTGAGGAAGGTGTGGTTGTAAACGGGGTAGAACATATTATACTTTAAATCCAGAAACTCCTTGGAGTAGCATCTCTGTTGGCAATGACTTCTGGTCATACTCTTGGTCCTACTTAAAATATACATCCCAAACTAAAACCAACTGGGCAAAGTTTAGAAAATCCCAATATATTAAAAGAACCAAACTAAAGGAACTGGAAAAGAAGTTAAGGAACACAATATGTCTGTATAAAGGATGTAAAAATTCAGCTGCTCTTGGATTTGCTAAATGCCTATTTTCCTTTTAAAATGCTTCTGGGAATAGGCAAAACCCAAAAGGTGTTTTACTAAGCACTTTTTCCGTTCATGTAGAAATGTCCCAGAGGAAATTTAATCTCCATGTTTCTGATACTTTCACACTTCACATCAAAGAACTGTTTTGTAAGAGTTATTTGATATATTAAGAGGATTTTTGGAGCTTTTTTCCAAGACTTTCAAATTGTTTTTCTTGGAAAAAATGTAGTCACATTTAAGCAAGGGGAAACTAATTCATACAGCACTAAGTTCAAATTCAGTTCAAAACTCTGATGCCAAATTATCCAAAGAAGAGACATTCCTAGTTAAAAAAAAAAAAATAGTAACAATTCCAGCTCAGTGCTCCAACTTTATAGCAGATATACTTTCTTTATTAATTACTGTACTAATTTCATACATATCATTACAAAAAGAGCTAACTCCTAGTATAATGCAAGTGGGAATATCACATGTTATGCTATGTTGCTCTCGTGAATTGAAAATGCATGAATGACTTCACACAAATTTGCAGAAAGTTCAAAGGGTGAATGAAAAAGAATGGGAACTTTATTAGCAATACCTTGTTAAATATATGAAAGTTACTAAAGTTCTCTTCACCAGGAGCAAAAAGATTTAAGCTTTATTTTTAAAAATCATTATGACCTTAGACTTTTCTAATGTTTAACCCCAGAAATATCCAGACACCATTATCTGTTATTGAGATTACAGATATAACCTATTAGTTAGTCTCTATCATTTTTATACCCTTTGTTCAGTTTATTTTTCATAAAGCCACCAGCTATCTTATCCACTGCAATCTTCAGTCCATTCTTTACAGAAAAGTCAGCATTATTTCCTTAAAATTAAAATCCAGTCATATCTGTGACCCACTTGAAGACTATCAGTGACCCTACAAACTGACACTTGTTCATTTGTTCAAACCTAATCCCTATGTGACAGTATTTGGAGGTGGGGCTTTGGAGAGGTGATTAGATCATGAGGATGGGACCCTTATGAATGGGATCAGTGCCCTTATAAAAGAAAACCCAGAGAATTCTCTCACCCCTTCCTTAATGTGGGGACAAAGTGAACCTTCATGGACACCAAATCTTCAAGTGTCTGAATATTGAACTTTGCGGTGTCCAGAATTGTGACAAATGAAGTCTTTTGTTAATAAACCATCTTGTATGTGGTATTCTGTTATAGCAGTCCAAAGACTGCTTAGTCAAACACTAAGACTAAGACAATGACTACCTAATTTTCCCAACAAAGACCTGGTACAAACACTGTCTTCGTTGGTGTAGCCTACCCTTCTACTACAAATCCTAAGGCTTGCTGACCTTCTCTGGGATGAGTCGGGGAAAGCCACTTCCCAGATTGATGCCATTGCACCCACTGTTCCTTCCTGGACTGTGCCTCCCAACCCTTTTGCCCCAGTCAAACTCACAATTTGAGCTGTCTTACCAATTCCTGCTAAAGAGCAGCCTTCTCTTATCATTGTGCATCACCCTGTTTCACACTCACTGAGTATGCTTTTCCCAGAAATAGAGACAATTTCAATTAAATTTTTGATTAAATTTCTTGAGCCAACCACTGTGATGCTTTGCTGTCTTTGAGCTCTCCTCATCCTCATTCAAAATCTCACATATTTCTAAGATATAATTAATATTGGTTAGTTTAGTTATTCACTAACATTTGCCTCAGGGTCTCAGTTTCTATCTCAAAGCTTTATTTACATGGTTTCTTAAATAATGATGGTTTCTTCATTCAAAGGAAAATGCTTACGAAAACTGAATTAACTTTTTTAAAAGTATGTTATTAATTTCTTTAAATTTCAATCTCTTTAAAAACAGTTTCCTTGGCTTTTTTAAACCGTTCTACTCACACACACTAGTGCAGTGTCTTGCACTCAGTACACGCTCAAATATTAAGCACAAGAATTGAAGCAGTAAATTGTTTGGTTGAAAATAGCCTTCACAGACCCTTCAAATCAAACCATTAGAGTGGATAACTGCTTCTTGCCATAGGACTACTGGCCGTTCCTTCCTCTTTAAGGAAGACACTCGTGAGCTTTCTCCTTTCAATGTCACAGTTCTCACCTTAATGCTGGTTCTTTTTTGTTTTGTTAATTTTGAATGATCAGCCATCATGGCCCCCCTTTCCACCCACCAAATGGAGATATATGAAGACCTTAGGTCTCCACGAGAATGGGTTGAAGTGTATATGAACGTGTGCATGAAAAGAAAGTGAAATTGTTAGTTCTCAGTTGTGTTTGACTCTTTGTGACTCTATGGACTATAGTCCGCCAGGTCCCTCTGTCCATAGGATTCTCTAGGCAAGAATATTGGAGTGAGTTGCCATTCCCTTCTCCAGGGGATCTTCCTGATCCAGTTATCGAACTCAGGTCTCCTGTATTGCAGGCAGACTCTTGACCATCTGAGCCACCAGAGAAGCCGAACATATGCATACGCTCATGCATATACACACACCATACAGACGTACATAGTATCATGTGTGTGTATATATATATATAATAGTAATTGTTTATATCATATACTTTATGTTATGTTATACAGAGGCATATAAAAAGGGTATTCTGAACCTGAGCTCTGGCTCAACTTTTTCAAGGCACCAGAACAGGAGTTCTAAGAGATGGGTCCGATTAGTAAAAAAAATAATTCTAAACAAGCAACACAATGTATAAAAAAGACCAGTTTCAAGTCACAAATAACAGGGGACCACAGCACTGTTTAGAATACTAAAAAGAAGGACCATGGTTTGACAGCAGATGCTCTATTAACATTTAATAAATACTTAGATTACAATTTTAAAAGAAATGGTCATTTTAAGGTATTTGCAGGATCCTTTCAGTGTTACATAATCTAAGCTGGTACAAGCATTAAAGTCTGCCCAATAGTATTTTTTCAAATTCTAATTAAATTGTCAGTGAAATAAATGATAGGTAGCCCCTTCTCAGCTCTGTTGATCTTATAAGCACTAAATTAAAACTCCACTATCATTTTTTGCCTTATTCTTATTAATGCCATTACAAATTCATGATCATAAAGTAGAATTTAATTAAAGATAATAAGACAAAATATTTGAACAAGTCACATTTTGTTCAATCAAACATACATAATAGACTGGTGAAATTAAATTTGTAAATTGAAATTTCTTTTTACCTAAAATGTAAGTACTATCCATCAAATCTGGAAAAATAATCATAATCAATGGGATGATTTCCTTCAGCCACATGTGAGATATCTTTTCCAATTGCTATTATATTTTGGCAAATTATGAATCATGCATAAATCCTACAATGACTG
>SJYC01016330.1:0-41379 GCA_006408675.1 Madoqua kirkii | reverse complement strand
GTCAGGATTTTTCTGACTTGTCTCTGGTGTTGATCATGAATAAGCTCACAATCTTGGTTCTTGTTTTTTAATTGATCATCGTTTGCCAGTGGGAAAAATACGTTTACAATTGTCTGGTTTATGCCTCGCATTCTGCCAGTGTTGGATCTAGCAGAGTTGATCATCATGGCCATATTACACAAGCCTAGACTTAGAATCAACTTACTGGGGCAGATGACTTATGAACTCAAAGTGTTATTTCAAAATGACTAAGATTCCCTTTTGCCCCACCTCAGGCTCCAGGGAAACGGTGTGCAATAGAGAAGTCAGTGACGATTGGGACCCCTGTGAAATGTGCCTGTTCACTACCTAAAAAGTCCCGTTCATGGTCTGACCAACCAGCAACACGGTAACGCTGTCTCTTATACACATCTCAAAAAGAATTATGTATTCTGAAAGTGAAAGTATATGAATAGACCTCCCCTGTCTGATGCAGTAACCATTAGCCACAGATAGATACCGTGTATTTGAAATGTGGCCACTGTGCTGAAAAACTGCACTTTTATCTTTAAGAAGTCAGTGACGATTGGGACCCCTGTGAAATGTGCCTGTTGACTACCTAAAAAGTCCCGTTCATGGTCTGACCAACCAGCAACATGGTAACGAGTGTGTACCCCAGTGACAACCTCCCTAGGTACAAGCTGGGGCAGGGCGGGGTGGGTATAGGCAAGAGCGCCCTCACCATTCAGCTTTTCCAGAAGATCTTTGTGCCTGACTACAACCCCACCATCCATCCCTGAAACATACAGATATTGACAATCAGTGTGCCGTCTTGGACGTTCTGGACACCGCTGGCAGGAGGAGTTCAGCACCTACCAGGAGCAGCACATGCGCACAGGGGACGGCTTCTCCATCATCTCGGTCACGGACAAGGCCACCTTCGAGCACATGGACCACTTCTACCAGCTCATCCTGCGCGTCAAGGACAGGGAGTCATTCCCCATGATACTCGTGGTCAAAAGGTTGATCTGATTCATTTGAGGAAAATCACCAGGGAGCAGGAAAAGAAATGGCGACCAAAAACAATATTCCGTATATAGAAACAGTGCCAAAGACCCACCTCTCAACGTTGATGAAGCCTTCCACGACCTGATTAGAGTAACTAGGCAAGAGATTCTGGAAAGAAAAGCCAGACGAAGAAGAAAACCAAACGTTGGGGAGACTAGGTCACGGGCACCCACAAACTGCAGTGCGTGATATCGTGATGGCCCAAGGCCCTGGGCACAGTGACTGGGAACTGGCCAGTCCTCGGGATCCACTGCCTAACTGCACCGAAGACCATCCTAACCATGACCTTTGCCTCAAGGACTTGACACAGGAAGGGAGAGAGGAGGGGTGGGCAGGGAGGAGGTAGGGTCTGGCTTCTCCGGAGGGGCACAGGAGACGGGGTGTCTCACCAGAGACGAGGAGGCAATGGTAACAGAACAGTATCCGAGCCCCTGTGTTGATGCAACCCAGTCTCTGTGTATTTCTCTGAACTCCATAACATGGGTTTGATGTGGGAGTGTTTCTCCATGTACAAAAACAAGCCACAATCAAGCTCCACCCCAACCCCACTCCCAGGCTACAGTGTCTGAGTTTGGGTGTCTTTTGTAGATTTTTAAATTATTTTAAGGATTAATGTTTTTATTAAAGGGGTCTGTAAGCATCCCCTCCTCAAAAAAAATGACTAAAGTTCAAAGTTTCTACATGAGATGACCAAAGAGGGATATGAGTTTGTTCTCAAGATCTCCAAAGAAGCTTAGACTTAATAAAAACTGGAAAAGCACAGATCAACATGTATTTACAGACTTTGTTGACTGTGGTGATGTCAAGGGCTCACTTATCACTTTGGGCACAATTTTGTTTATGAATGACATTGCTAATGAGGAATACACAGTGTGGGTTTCGGTACCATCTGGCACTGTATGGCCAAGGACTAGTCTAACCCTGCAAGGCGGTGTGTCAACAGCAGAGCCTGATGTTAATCATACTGGCATCCATGACAATTGGCAGCATGTTTATAAAGTAGTAGACACTCAGCAAATGCTATTATTACTCATTAACACATAAGGAACAGTCTTATACATAGTCAACAAAAGTATGATATTCAGGAAAGTATTATTGAGCCCTCAAGTTGGTAGAATGTTTCTCCCAATACTTAGTAGCTATATTTCTTAATTGAGGCACTTTATATAAAATAAAATTCACTCATTTAAAGAGTATAGTTCAATGAGATTTGACAATTTGATATGCCTGTGCTATACATTTTCTTCAAAGCACCAACTGAATTTCACTCCAGTTATTTTGTCAAGTTGAGATTTTAACTCCATTCAGTTCAAACTATTTTCTAATTTGTCTTGTCATTTTCTCTTTAACCCATGGGTTATTCAGAACAGTGTTTTTTGCTTTCCAAATATTTTGTGTTTTTCCAGATAGCTTTCTGTCTTTAATTTCTAATTGAATTTTCCAGTGGACAGAGTATAAACCTGTCTCTTATACACATCTATCTTCCCTGAAACATACAGATACTATTATTACTCATTAACACATAAGGAACAGTCTTATACATAGTCAACAAAAGTATGATATTCAGGAAAGTATTATTGAGCCCTCAAGTTGGTAGAATGTTTCTCCCAATACTTAGTAGCTATATTTCTTAATTGAGGCACTTTATATAAAATAAAATTCACTCATTTAAAGAGTATAGTTCAATGAGATTTGACAATTTGATATGCCTGTGCTATACATTTTCTTCAAAGCACCAACTGAATTTCACTCCAGTTATTTTGTCAAGTTGAGATTTTAACTCCATTCAGTTCAAACTATTTTCTAATTTGTCTTGTCATTTTCTCTTTAACCCATGGGTTATTCAGAACAGTGTTTTTTGCTTTCCAAATATTTTGTGTTTTTCCAGATAGCTTTCTGTCTTTAATTTCTAATTGAATTTTCCAGTGGACAGAGTATAAACTGTGTGATTTAAGTTCTTGTAAATTTACTGATTTTTTTATTGCCTTGAACAAAGTCTAGTTTCCCTAATGTTCCATATTACTTGAAAAAAAAATGTGTTTTCTGCTCTTGTACTTTTCTGTAAATATCATTTAGTGCATGTTGGTAGTGTTGTATAAGTTTTCTATACCTTTACTGATTTTTCTGTTGGCTCAAACTTCAGTTACTGAGAAGGAGCATTTAAATCTCTGAATATAATTGTGGTTTCATCTATGTTTCCTTTCAGCCTTCTTAGTACTATTTTCACATATTTAGAGGCTCTGTTATGGGTCCTTACATACTTAGGAGTGTTACATTTTCTTAATGAATTGTTCTTCTTTATCATTTCATACTATATACTTTATGTTCAATAATATTTTTGGCATAGGTTATAATTTACTCTCCAGTCAAACTTTACTGCAGTTATTATTTGGAGATTGTATAATTTTCTATCCTTTTGCTTTTTATGTGTAATTTCCCATCCTCTTGCTTTTAACCTATTTGTGTTTTCATGTTTTAAGAACGTTTCTTATGACAGCATATAGTTGAACTTTGCGGTTCTTTTTCTATCCATTTTGATAATTTCTGCTTTTTTATTAGAGGGTTTAGTTGCCTCCTCATGTATAAAGTAAAAACAACACACTTCAATTTACCCCCTTCCAGATTTTGTGCTCTTGTTGTGGTATGTTTTGCCTCTGCTTATGCTACAAACTTCATAGTGTATTATCTCCATTTTAGTCAATACTTTTTTTTTTCTAAGTTATATAGTAAAATTGACTTCATTTTAATTCTTGTGTATCACTCTTTGGATTTTAATACATATGCATTTGTGTAACTACCACCATAATCAGAATATAGAAAACCTCCAAATTCCCACCAAATTCCTTGTGATACCAGTTTGTAGATATGTACATACTGTTATGATTAACTTTATACAACAACTTGACTGGACCACAGGCTATCCAGATATTTGGTGAAATATTATCCTAGGTGTTTCAATGAGGGTGTTTGTGGATGAGTTTAACATTTAAATCAATAAAGTAAAGAAGATTACCTTCCTTAATGTGCGTGGGCCTCATCCTATGAACTGAAGGCTGATTAGGACAAAAAGGCTGATCTTTTACTTAGTAAGAGAGATTTCTTCCTGCCAAAAGGTCTTCTAATGGGACATCATCTTTTTTCTCCCTTCAGATTTAAACTGAAAACATCTGCTTTTCTGGGGCTCAATCCTGCTCTACAGTTTTCAGGCTGAAACTAATCCCTGGAAACCCCTTATCTGTTCTCTATCACTATAGTTTTGTCTTTTTGAGAATATCATATTAATTAAATAATAGTACATATAATCTTTTGAGATTGACTTCTCTCATGTAAAATAAAATATTCAGAATTTAACCAAGTTGTTGTGTATGAACAGTTTATACTTTTATATTGTTCACAATACATTATTTTATGGATATTAAACAGTTTATCCATTCATTAGGCAAACAGCATTTGAATTTTTTTTATTTTTTT
Organism: Madoqua kirkii; assembly: GCA_006408675.1. NCBI lineage: Eukaryota > Metazoa > Chordata > Mammalia > Artiodactyla > Bovidae > Madoqua > Madoqua kirkii. The sequence goes on along the minus strand of SJYC01016330.1, from coordinate 36,861 downwards.
CATTTTTGGCAATCATGAATGTAGAGGCTATGAACTTTTGTGTATAAGTTTTTGTGTAAGCGTAAGTTTTCAGGTCTCTAGGGCAGACACCCAGACATGAGACTGCTGGGTCACATGGTATGTGTATGTTTAACCTTGAAAGAAGTTGTCAAATGATTTTCCAGTGACTGTACCATCTTTGTTCCCACTGGCAATGTATGAGAGTTACAGGTATTCTCTATCCTTGTCAGTACCTGTATTGTCAGTTCAGTTCAGTTCAGTCGCTCAGTCGTGTCTGACTATTTGTGACCCCATGAATCACAGCATGCCAGGCCGCCCTGTCCATCACCAACTCCCGGAGTTCAGTCAGACTCACGTCTATCCAGTAGGTGATGCCATCCAGCCATCTCATCCTCTGTCATTCCTTTCTTCTCCTGCCCTCAATCCCTCCCAGTATCAGAGTCTTTTCCAGTGAATCAACTCTTCACATGAGGTGGCCAAAGTACTGGAATTTCAGCTTCAGCATCAATCCTTCCAAAAAACACCCAGTACTGATCTCCTTTAGAATGGACTGGTTGGATCTCCTTGCAGTCCAAGGGACTCTTAAGAGTCTTCTCCAACACCACAGTTCAAAAGCATCAATTCTTCGGCGCTCAGCCTTCTTCACAGTCCAACTCTCACATCCATACATGACCATGGGAAAAACCATAGCCTTGACTAGACGGACCTTTGTTGGGGCAAAGTAATGTCTCTGCTTTTGAATATGCTGTCTAGGTTGGTCATAACTTTCCTTCCAAGGAGTAAGTGTCTTTTAATTTCATGGCTGCAATCACCATCTGCAGTGATTTTGAAGCCCCCCAAAATAAAATCTGACACTGTTTCCACTGTTTCCCCATCTATTTCCCATGAAGTGATGGGACCAGATGCCATGATCTTTGTTTTCTGAATGTTGAGCTTTTTTTTTAAATTTTATTTTATTATTTATTTATTTTACTTTACAATAGTGTATTGGTTTTGCCATACATCAACATGAATCCACCACGGTGTACATGTGTTCCCAATCCTGAACCCCCCTCCCACCTCCTTCCCCATACCATCTCTCTAGGTCATCCCAGTGCACCAGCCCCAAGCATCCTGTATCCTGCATCAAACCTAGACTGACAATTCGTTTCTTATATGATATTATACATGTTTCAATGCTATTCTCCCAAATCAACTCACACTCTCCCTCTCCCACAGAGTACAAAAGACTGTTCTATGCATCTGTGTCTCTTTTGCTGTCTTGCATACACATCAAAAAGAATACATTTTAATCAGTTCTAATGAAGTGGATGAAACTGGAGCCAATTATACACAGTGAAGTAAGGCAGAAAGAAAAACAGTATACTAACGCATATATATGGAATTTAGAAAGATGGTAACGATAACCTTGTATGAATGTTGAACTTTAAGCCAACTTTTTCACTCTCCTCTTTCACTTTAATCTAGAGGCTTTTTAGTTCCTCTTCACTTTCTGCCATAAGGGTGATGTCATCTGCATATCTTAGGTTATTGATATTTCTCCCAGCAATCTTGATTCCAGCTTGTGCTTCTTCCAGCCCAGCATTATTGTCAGTATTGTTTATTTTACCCATGTTAATACACATATGGTATTACTTCAACTTGGATTTCCAGAATGGCTAATGTTATTGAACATATTTTTATGTGCTTATTTGCCATCTTTGTATCCTCTTTAGCGAAGTGCTATTCATGTTTTCTGCCTGTTTTTAAAGTTAAGTTGTATATTTTCTTATTACTGAGTTTTGAGAATTTTTAAATATTCTGGATCCAAACTCTTTGCCACATAAAAGATTTTAAAACATTTTCTCCCAGTCTGTAGCTTGTCTTTTCACTTTCTTAACAGTATTTATCAAGAACAAAAGATATTAAATACTGATGAAGTATAATTAATTGGATTTTATGATCACGACTTTGATATCATCATGTCCCTGTTATATGATTTGCATTCATCGTCATCGTGAAGTCGCTCAGTCGTGTCTGACTCTTTGCGACCCCATGGACTGTAGCCTACCAGGCTCCTCTGTCCATGGGATTTTCCAGGCAATAGTCCTGGAGTGGATTGCCATTTCCTTCTCCAGGGGATCTTCCCGATCCAGGGATCGAACCCGGGTCTCCCGCATTGTAGACAGACGCTTTACTGTCTGAGCCACCAGGGAAGTCCCCTGATTTGTGTTAGATACTAGAAATTCTGAACGCTATGTTTTTGAGTGTTTGGATTTTCTTTCTTTTAAAGAGTCCTGGTAGTCACGTTTTAAAGCCCGTTTTCATGATTTGTTCTGTTTTTAAAATGCAAATGCATAAGGATAAAAGAAAGAAAGGAAAAAAGTTCCAAATTAACTTACCTTGACCCACTACATTATTATACATAGTTGCAGGTTTAGTATCATTTGCCTTTGACCAGAAGAATTCCCTCTGACATTTTTTGTAAGTCACATCTGCTGCTGCTGCTGTTAAGTCACTTCAGTCATGTCCGACTCTGTGCCCCTCTAGATGGCAGTCCACCAGGCTCCCCTGTCCCTGGGATTCTCCAGGCAAGAACACTGGAGTGGGTTGCCATTTCCTTCTCCAGTGCAACGCACATCTACTGGTGACAAATTCTCCAAGTTTTTATTTTTCTGAAAAGTTTTTACTTAAACGTCACTCTTTAAGACTATTTTCACTGCAACAGAAAATTTTAGATCGGCCGTTTTTTTCCCTTCAGATTCTAATGTTACTTTTCTACTACTTTATAGCTTGAATTTTAAAATAAAATGTTTACAGTGATTCTTATCTATTTTCCTTTCTATGTAATGTGTGTTTCTTTCCTCTGATTGCTATTAAGAATTTCATCTTATTACTGATTTTCAACAATTGTTGTGTTCCTTTGGTTTCTTCTGTGTTTATGCTACTTAGCTGTGTTGAGTCCCTCAGATGTATGGCTTGGTAATTTACACTAAATTTAGAATGATGTTAAGTCAATATTTAAAAACTTTTGACCTTATTCTCTCTGCAATTTCAATCCAACTATATGTTATTTTGGCCTACTTCACAATTCCTCATATAGTGTTGGGCTCTATTTTTACCCTCTTTTCCCTGTGATCATTTGTCATCTTATTCTCAATTACACTGTTTTCAAATTCACTGATCTTTTCTTTTGTCTTTAGTGTCTAAGTTTTTCTTAAAACCATCCAGTAAATTAAGCATTTCACACATCGCATTTTTCATTTCCAGAAACTGCAACAGGGTTTGATGCTAATTCCATTCTTTTTGTCATTTCAAGTCTTTTTCTATTGACTCTCTTTTCCCCCCTCTTTTTGGATACCTCTCCTTGCTTCTTCAAGTCCCTGTTACATTATCTCCATTAGATACTAGAAATTCTGAACGCTATGTTTTTGACTCTTTGGGTTTTCTTTCTTTCCTTTAAAGAGTGTGGCACTTTGTCCTGGCAGTCAGGTTTTAAAGCCTGTTTTCATGATTTGTTCTGGCAGTGAGTCAGTTTTTAAGATTGGTTAGAGAAAGGTAAGGGGAACTGGTACCCGAGCCTGGCCCCGTGACCAGGGTGTAACCCTGTGTTGTCTCTATTGGATGTCCCATGTTCAGTGAGGTGTCTCCATTCTCACCAGTTGGCTCAAGTCTCTTCTAGCCCCATGTATGGAAAAGGCAATGGCACCCCACTCCAGTACTCATGCCTGGAAAATCCCATGGACAGAGGAACCTGGTAGGCTGCAGTCCATGGGGTCGCGAAGAGTCGGACACGACTGAGCAACTTCACTTTCACTTTTCACTTTCATGCATTGGAGAAGGAAATGGCAACCCACTCCAGTGTTCTTGCCTGGAGAATCCCAGGGACGGGGGAGCCTGGTGGGCTGCCGTCTATGGGGCTGCACAGAGTTGGACATGACTGAAGCGACTTAGCAACAGCCGCTGCATGTAAGCCTTAGGAATGTTTCAGCTGATTCTTATCCAGTACTTTGGTTTTTGCCTGGTTTTGTGAAGTTTCAGTCTGCAGATGTGTAGTGAAATATCCTGAAACATGTTCTCTGCAAATCTCCCTCTTCTTCAACACTCTGCCCCATCTCAACCTCCTCAAACACACTGCCTGGTATCTGGTATCTGCAAACAGTTGGTCAAATATTTTGCTCTATTTTCTAGCTGCTAATGGCAGAAAGACAAGCCTGAGTGACACCAATTACTCCAAGCTGGCTGCAAGTAGCTGCCACAGATAGTTCTTTCTGGTGCAAGAAAAATGTAAGGCTTTGAGGAGTCCCAGAAAGCAGAATAGACATTGTTAGATATATAACCTCATAATCAGACCAAATGAGTCAGTCTCTTAAAAAATTAAAACTGGAAAAATCTAGTTAATTCCTCTGCCTATTCAGATTTAAAAAAAATAATAAAACAGCAATTTGGAAGTTTTTTCGAGTTGACCCTTGAAACATGGTGTTCCAGCTGGTATTACAGAAAAGAGGGTCTTTGTTAAATAGTATCAAAGTCCAGGAACAAAATTTACTTCACCCTGAAGGCACATAATTTCAAACTCCTCTGCAAAGTGATTATTGGGCTTATGTGGTTAATTGTCTAAAAGCATTTACACAGTCAAGGTTTGCAAAAATCCTGCACAGCGCGGTAGTCTGTCTCTCTCCATCCCCGGCAAGAATGGGGCTCTGAGTGATCACAGACACGTGACGTGGCTGCATTTCAACTAACAAAATGGACAGTTTATTTGTTTATGAAGCATTTGAGTGTCCTTCTTACTCTGCCATGTGTTCTGTCTAGGAAAATAAACACATCTGTGGTCACATTTCAGTGTCCTTGGGATGAAGACTGAAGAGGCAACATAAGTAATGTGCAGACTTTAGGCTTTTAAAATGAATGTCATTTACTGCCACAAATATAAAGGTATTTTCCTTTACCAAATTATTTCATTTTTTAAAAATATCCTGTACCAACTGCCTCTAAAAATAAATGAAATAAAACTTTCAAATAAAACTGCAAGATTCTGATAGGTTATTTGCAAATCACCAGCATATTTAAGATGTGAGCTTCAAAGTATTTGCAATGATTTTTTGTTCCACCTTTTGTTAATGGTAAATTATTAATATTTTTATAAAAATGGTTCATGCTTTCTGGGCTCAGCATATAGCTTTCTGTATGGTTATCCTTTCCTCATATTTCAAAAATGCATTAAAATTTAATTTCACATTTGCTATGTCATTGTTCAAGCTGACATGCCATTAAACAGTTTTTATTTATTTGTATTATGGGACTTAATCTGGCTTTCTATTGTGAACATGAAGAAAAAAATTAATGAGATGACTTTCTTACTCCACTCAAGAAAATAAATTTTCACACAATACAGTATTTAAGTAAAATAAGCATTTTGCTTCTCTCAAATATACCAATTGAATAAGAATAAATACTTTATCCTAGATATAATCTACAATAACTTGGAACCATTTTCCATTGCCTAAATACTAAAAATGGATTAATCGTGGCTTGGAACTTGGCTAAGTATAACTCAGTTAAGTGTCACAGCATGAAGCAATCTAAGACAAGCCAACACCTGGGACTGGCCCAGACCATTGGAGAGGAAAAATTATAAAATTATAAACCGGTATTCTCACTAGAGATGCTGAGAGGAAGCTCCCTCTGGCAGGAAGTACTATGTTCACCAGAGGCTGCAGAACACAGTAAGCACCAGGAAATCTCACATAAAGCCGCGGAGCTAGCGATATAGGAGGCGTGTACACGTAAAGGTATCAAAGCGCAGGAATACAAGAGCAGATGGAACAAATGCCCCCCACCTGCCATTAACACTGACTTCCTTCTGGAAATTGGATTTGCTATTATCACCAAGAGAAGCACAGAGGTAGAGCTGGAAAGATTAAAAACCCAGTTGTGTGACCCAGGGCACAGAGTAAGCCTGGAGTTCAAGTTGGAACTGCAGCAGCTATAAAAGTACCTTTATGTTGCATCCTACAGTAGAGCTTAATAAAGTTGTTAAAATTATTGGCATATAATGTGGCAATTAACTGTACAGACTGTGACAATTTAAGGTGGCGTGGCTCTGCTGAGTGCATCAGGGTAAGTACAGTGAGTATTCTATCGTTGACCTGAAATGAACAGACGACCAGCTATTTCCCCAGCAAACATGGGTTTATTGAGCATTGACAGAGAACTGCAGTGGCAGGTCTGCAACCATGTGATTCATGCACAAAGGAAAAACACTTTATAGAGAAGCAAAGGAAGTCAGGAGGGCTATAGCAGACAGGGAACCACAGCTTTTCATTGAAGAATAGTCTTTCTGTTAGAGACTCTGCTAACATCAGGATTTAGAGCTCTCCCAGCTCTATTTAACTGACATTTCTGTTTATAAACTTTTTACACTGTTGCTTATTAGTATGTATTGCCCAGGCCTGGAACATATGGTATCTTTCATTCAGATCCATACAATCAACTGCAAAAGTAACTTACTGGAAAACAAGAGGGCTCATCATCCATAAGTAAGATTTGCATGCTACAGAGACGTAACCTGCTAGCGTAGGTAGTTGTTATCAGTGAACCTTCCTTCTAGCTCTGCAGCACAGACAAATAGTGGGATTTTTCCCAGAAACAAAAACTATATAAAAACAACATCAACTTTCATATATGGAGCACCAACTTGAAAAGCCACACGCAATGCCACAGAATTTACATTTTTTCAAGATAACTTCAATCCTACTTCAATCCAATAGCTACTTTTGAAATACAGAGTACTAAAGTCAAAGTATGCAAATGGAACCTAGGGAAGTTAAAATTCTTTAACTAGAAAAGTTAAAATTATCTGATGGTAATAAAACCATCAAAAAGTAGACCCAGGATTCAAAGTTTACGTTTAAAATCCAAAGTTGATTCTTTTCAAAATCTATGTTCCTCAATCATTCAAAATGAATGAAAAAGAGAATGAATGATAGTTTCTATCACATAGCAGATTCTACTGAATGTCTTGGCTCTAACACAATCTAAATGAATTTTATGTTAGAGCCAGAGCAAATAAATTGTGCCTTGAGTATAACTATTAAAATAATAAATATTACCTGGTCAGTAGTTTAAAACACTTAAAATATTGTAAGGCCTGAATGACTCAACCCAAGCATAGCACTATTTCCATTCTCATGTTTTTAAGTAGAACTGAGTCAACTGTCTACGAATTTTGGATTAACTGCCGCTAAATTCGAAGTTTCAGAAACTGTATTGAAAGGTCAGTGAAGGCACCATCCATGCTATGTCACCACAAACAGAAAAAGCCAGTGCATCTGAAAGTACACAGAAATAACTCTTCATCACACTCTTAAGAAAGTGAAAGTGAAAGTGAAGTCACTCAATCCTGTCGGACTCTTTGCAACCCCATGGACTGTAGCCTACCAGACTCCTCCTTCTCTGGGATTTCTCCAGGCAAGAGTACTGGAGTGGGTTGCCGTTTCCTTCTCCAGGAGATCTTCCCAACCCAGGGATCGAACCCAGGTCTCCCGCATTGCAGGCAGATGCTTTACCATCTGAACTATACCCACCAAAACATTAAACTCTGTCCCTAAAATACATAACTGTTATTTTTTTGTGGCAGCCAGAGTCGAATTGTTCCATCATCAATCCCTGTCTTCATTGATTTGGAAACATCAATGCTCAGAAAAACAATTAAGGAAGAAATTTGAGGTCAACAGTGGTGTATTTCATTCTGAAAAGTGTCACCTTCCACGACCAAGTGCTCTAATGGCAGTAGAACAGTAAGAGTGGAAGGAGCACAAGTACCACCCCTTATTGCAGCAATGTCAGAAACCCCAACAACGGAACGAAATAATCAAACTCAAAATTTAGAGAACCTCACTTGGTAGAAACCTTCTGGAAACTAATGATTAGATGAAGCTATACAACTTAATCTATTGGACAGATCTGATCAACACAGGGTGGAACTGAGCGTAACTAGCGTAACTACATATTCTTTACTGGCATACAGGTGTGCTAGTGTACAGGCATACACTAGGTATAGAAAGCTGTTTTCTCATGCATGTTTAAGTTGACTAAAATAGAATAATAACAACAAGTAGTCAGTGAAAGATCGAAGAAGAGCAAAAACTGGTATTGTGAAAAAAATAAGAGAAAGCATAACATCGCATGCTATTTCTTTAAAAAAGAAAAAACTATTTTCCATGCTCAGTAAAATGGAAAAAGCAAAGGCAGATGGTGAGGAAAATAAATAGTATGAAATTATGATGTAGACAAACAAATATATATTTGGTCTTTATCTCCATTCCTGGCACAAAGCTCCTAAAGCTCTTGGAATTTTCTAAATGAACAGGGCAGTAAAGTATAAATTGTTACATCAACAGGTGATTTTGGAACGCTTCTCAGGATAGGGACTGGTTATTGGGGGAGCCAATATGCGACTAGAGGGTTAAACCTTTCAGTCCCCCCGCCCTCCCCCCACCACCACAACCAGACCTCCTTGAAAGGGAGAGAGGATGGAGACTGAGTTCAACCTTCAATGACAGTGATTCAGTCATGCCTCTGTAATGAAGGCTCCATACAGACACAAGGACAGGATTCATAGAGACTCTGGATTGATGAACACTTGGAGATCTGGGAAGAGCATCACACTCAGAGAGCACAGAAGCCCTTTGCCCATTCCTTGCCCTGTGTATCTCTTCCATCTGACTATTTCTGAGTTATATCTTTCTATAATAAACTGGTCTCTTTATAAGAAACTGGTAAGTAATATGTTTCTCAGTTTTGTGAGTCACCCTAGCAAATTAATTGAACCCAAAGAAAGAGTCACTGGAATTTCTGGTCTATAGAAAGCCAGTCCTCAAGAGCTTAGGTGATAACTTGGACTTTCAACCAGCATCTGAGGTGGTGGGAGGGGGGACATTCTTAGGGAACGGAGCCCCCAACCTTTGGGATCTGACAATATCTCAAGGAACACAGTATCAGAACTCCGATGGACTGCAGGACACTCAGCTGGTATTGAAGCATTGCTTCTGGTTTGGAAATCCCCCTCCATATACAGATATATTGAAATCTAAATAAATAGATGACAGAAATGCACATGTACATGTGCACACACACACACACACACACACACACAAGGAGGGGGAGAAGAACAATAAGAACCAATGAATTTGAGTGAGAACCTGACATTCCAGAGTTCCTTGTATTATCTTAGGAAATTTTTTGAAAGGATGAAATTACTTTCAGTAACAACTTTTTGGCTTTCTTTTTAATTAGAAATGAAAGTATGGAAACATGCTTGACAAACATTTATGGAAACATTATTAAAGATATCTCCCCAAAGTGAACAAAATTTTTAATGTCTAAAAATAAGACAATAAAAGGAATCAAAAGATTAAAATGTCAGATGTTATTCCAGTAAAAGCAATCCTGATTCAGTGCAAGAAAATATTTTAAGAGATACGGACTAGTGACTGTTTCTTATAAGAGTGTGTTCAGAATTCTTATCCCATCCAACACAAATTTTTAAATAATAAATTGTGAGACAAATAAAATAGGTTCATAAAAACAAATTATGAAGGAAGATTTGCAGAAAGCTTATAAGGCTGAAAGAAAGAGATACACAAATTTAATTGTACAGCAAGAACTTAAAGTGGGTAGATAATGCCATCCCAGGTCAGACTGAAGATCTGAGTATATATGAGACACTGGAACAAACAGAAGCATATTGAAAACAGCTGTCAAAGGACAGTGTTCTCACTGAAAGAATAGCAATTATATGGAATAAGTAGATAGAAAAAATAAAACTTCATACTGTGGATCATCTGGGGTCCAAAGTTGATGTTAGAATGGAATTTTCTTCATCAGCATTCTGCATCCATCCAGAATGTTAACTTGTTGTATCTGTTGAAACAAGCAAGGGTTGATCAATCACAAACTTTGTTTCAAGCAAAAGAACTTATCACTACCTAAAGTATTCTACAACACACATCAAGTGGAGAACCACAGATTATTATATGTTTACTAAGCACCTTAATCTTGAATAATCACTGTTGTATTTACTTTCTGATCCGGTAATGCTGACAGCACCTTTCACTCTTAAAGAAGAGAATTAAAGATTAATGGAGCTAAGAGTGACATTGGGATTTTATTTTCTGAATGTTTATCTATCTTTATTTACTGTTTTCTGATTTTCCCTTAACATGAAGAATACAGATCCTCTATGAAAATTTAAAGATTAAATCTTAATACAGAACTCTGAGAATCAAATTTTCAAAACATTTACATACAGTTCCAACCAGTTGCTCAGTCGTGTCTGGCTCTTTGCAACCTCATGAACCACAGCACACCAGGCTTCCCTGTCCATCACCAACTCCCAGAGTTTACCCAATGGCAACCCACGCCAGTACTCTTGCCTGGAAAACCCCATGGATGGAGGAGCCTTGGAAGCTGCAGTCCATGGGGTCACAGAGTTGGACATGACTGAGTGACTTCACTTCACTTCCTATCCATTGAGTTGGTGATGCCATCCAACCATCTCATCCTCTGTCATCCCCTTCTCCTCCTGCCCCCAATCTTTCCCAGCATCAGAGTCTTTTCAAATGAGTCAACTCTTCGCATCAGGTGGCCAAAGTATTGGAGTTTCAGCTTCAACACAGTCCTTCCAATGAACACTCAGGACTGATCTCCTTTAGGAAGGACTGGTTGGATCTCCTTGCAGTCCAAGGGACTCTCAAGAGTCTTCTCCAACACCATAGATCAAAAGCATCACTTCTTTAGCTCTCAGCTTTCTTTATAGTCCAACTCTCACATCCATACATGACTACTGGAAAAACCATACTCTTGATTAGATGGACCTTTGTTGGCAAAGTAATGTCTCTGCTTTTGAATAATGCTGTCTAGGTTGGTCATAACTTTCCTTCCAAGGAGTAAGCGTTTTTTAATTTCATGGCTGCAGTTACCATCTGCAGTGATTTTGGAGCCCCCAGAAATAAAGTCTGACCCTGTTTCCACTGTTTCTCCATCTATTTGCCATGAAGTGAAGGGACGGGATACCATGATCTTAGTTTTCCGAATGTTCAGCTTTTAGCCAACTTTTTCACTTTCTTCTTTCACTTTCATCAAGAGGCTCTTTAGTTCTTCTTCACTTTCTGCCGTAAGGGTGGTATCATCAGCATATCCTAGGTTATTGATATTTCTTCCAGTAATCTTGATTCCAGCTTGTGCTTCATCCAGCCTGGCATTTCTCATGATGTACTCTGCATAGAAGTTAAATAAGCAGGGTGACAATATACAGCCTTGACGTACTCCTTGTCTGATTTGGAACTAGCCTGCTGTTCCATGTCCAGTTCTGACTGCTGCTTCTTGGCCTGCATACAGATTTCTCAAGAGGCAGGTCAGGTGGTATTCCCATCTCTTTCAGAATTTTCCACAGTTTATTGTGATCCACACAGTCAAAGGCTTTGGCATAGTTAATAAAACAGAAATAGATGTTTTTCTGGAACTCTCTTGCTTTTTCCATGATCCAGCAGATGTTGGCAATTTGATCTCTGGTTCCTCTGCCTTTTCTAAAACCAGCTTGAACATAAAAGAGAGGATCTAATCAAGAATTCGGTATGGAGATTGCTTTGTCTAGATGAAGAACAAAGACTTAAGGGTCAGTTTCTCAAGGATTATTTAAGGGGTATTGTGATGACTTGTTATATCTTGAATTTGTAATGCATCCATTCTTTCTCTTAGGAATTCTTCACAGTAACATCAGTTTGAAAGAATGAACCAAAACAGTTTTATTTGGGGAAGCAGAGTTCTCGTTGATATTTTAGGTGTATTTGTTTTAGAATTTTGTTAACCCCTTTGAAATGAATGGAAATACTCTTGGAATCAGCATGGGGTAGGGAAAAGTGAGTAGACACTGGACTCAGACACATCTGGGCTTCAAAATTCCAGCTGCAACATTACTAATGGAACATTAACACACGCTACCTGAGCCTCAGTTTTCTTATCTGTAAAGGAGTGACACAGTATTATTTTCCCCAGAGAGTGATATTAGGATTAAAATAAGTACGATTTTAAGTGTATAGTAGAGTGCCTAATGTTGTCAAACAAACAATGAATGTTTTTAAATATGCTTATCCATTACAGTATTTATTTGAAGTTCAAATTTAACTAGATTTCCTGGGTTTCCATTTGCTAAATCTAGCAACACTACTCCTGGTGCAAGTAGATACCTAAGAAAATTGCTCCTTTCCCTCTACTTTAATGGCCCTTCTAACACATACGTCTATAAATTTCTCTTTTACAGAACATTTAAGACAGTAAGATCAAAAGAATCCTTGGTCAATATGCCTGGAAATGGGCATAAAATAATTAGAGAATCAGTCACACTGATGGACAGTGATAGATTCCAACATTACAGAGACCTAAAGTTCAGATGGAAGCATAGCACCATCTCACACTCTCAACTTCCCCAAAGTAAAACGTAAGCAAATGTTCTGAAACTGTGAAATGATGAAATAAAAAAGATATAAGCAAAAATATTTCCATTTTAATTCATTACACTGGTCTTGTAGAACACGTATGCTTATTTGCCCCAAATAACTTCAAGATTAAAAGTAGCTAAAATGTACAAGGAATTTGATAAGACACATGCAGTCACATTCCTAAGGTAGATATTCACTTCTGAAGGTAAACCGATAATAACTTTTCTCTTTTTCCTTCAGGTGATCAATATAATTGGAAAATCACATTCCTCATTCTTTTTCAGCCTTGAAAATTCTGCCAAATCCCAAGAAAGCAGTGTCTCCAAGATATAAAATGCTTAACAATGTGTCTTAGACAACTGAGCAAAAACTTCGGGTAGTGAAATTCTTTTCAACCAACACTTGACAACAAAGTTTTGCAACGAGTCAGATAGAAGACTCTGTTCTCAGCTTTAAAGTGTTGGAAACATCTTCCTTACAAAGGTAATTATCAGTATTAACTGGCAGACCTTATGGAGAAGGCGATGGCACCCCACTCCAGTACTCTTGCCTGGAAAATCCCATGGACGGGGAGCCCAGAGGAGCTACAGTCCATGGGGTCACTAAGAGTCAGACACAACTGAGCAACTTCACTTTCACTTTTTACTTTCATGCATTGGAGAAGGAAATGGCAACCCACTCCAGTGTTCTTGCCTGGAGAATCCCAGGGATGGAGAAGCCTGATGGGCTGCATCTATAGGGTCACACAGAGTCGGACACGACTGAAGCGACTTAGCAGCAGCAGCAGCAGCATATCTTAAATGAAATACATAGCCTAGAGATTGCCCCAAAAACTTTGGTTCTCTCTTCACTTAATCTATCTTATTAAGTTCCACCAAGATGCTGGATATAAAGTGATAAACAGGACATAATACCTTAGCTGGTAATTTGTATATGATGTGTTGTTTTTGTTTCCATTTTGTTTTTTTGGCTGAAAAGCCATGGAAAAACATTATTGGACTTATCTTGCAGAAGAGAGAACAAAGATTTCAACCATGAAAGAAGTTTAGGTATGACTTCCTTAAGAGTTGTGCAGAAGTGTAATAATTCCATGAGTTAGCATACTAAAACTGGAAAGAAAAAGCATTCTTTAGACTTGGAAAATAATGCATCAGAAGAATATAATCTTATGAGAGGATAAGCTTACAAAGATAGCCAAATAGCCATTTAATCCAATCTGTCAACCCTTTATTTTGTCCTAGCCTGAAACTCTAAGTTCACTCATACCTTCTCCCCAAAGCCACATCACTATTGCCAAAGAAACAGACAAATAACAACAAGAAAATACAACAATAACCTCCGAAAAGTCTGCAGCTACAGATGAACAGAAGATGATTTTGGCTCATGTGATTTGAATGATGTTTTGAATGACTTCCACATAAGACCAACTGTACTAAAGAGTGCTCTGAAGATATAACTAAAGTCTATGACTTGTTAAGAGGCCTTGACATTAGCAAATATGACTGAGAATGTTCTTCTCTGGAAAAGGAACCAAAAAAGCAGAACAGCATCAAGATAAGAGGAAAGGAAAGAACACATATGAACTAGATTTCTATCCTAGTTTACACAAGAAGATTTCTGATATGAATAGACTGCTAAAATAACAAATTGTTTGGCCTGGAATCACTGTCTGTATATTTTCTTTGACTAATCTGTCTTAATGAAATCCTTATTCCCACAATAATAGCAAGACATAACAACTTCTTGGAAATCTTCCTCTATTGTCTCAAGCAAGATTCCAAGACAGCTGAAATAAGAATCCATAGATGTAAGCAGAAAAAAAGCCCTGTGTCAGTGTGCTCTTGGTTACCAGTCTGCTTCTCATAAAGGAGCTCCTGAATTCTGCCACGTTGTTTGGAAAAAATAATATACACAGGCTATGTCTGCAAGCTAAACTGATGAGCCCATTAAGAAGGCCAAGTTCAGTAAAAACAAGTCAAGCCAAAAGAGAAAAACTGACTATTGTAAAGGCTGAACCAGATGTTTATATAGATCCAGTCCAATCACACAACATAGTTTAGAAATAAGCTTATATGAAGCAGATGGCCCAAATCCTGTCCTCATGTGCTCTGGGTTTTCTGCTTATATTTCTAGGTCTGACTATTCCATATTTTATTTTTTGTTTGTTTTGGGGTTCTTGCCATTGTTGTTGAACTGACAATCATTCTAAAAGTCAAATCAGTTGTGTTTATGAATCTAGCCTTCAGAGAAGACAAAGATGCTAGCTTTGCTCAAAATAGGCATGGTTTGGATTTCTTCTAGGCTTCAGTTCCAGGAACTTAAGGACTATAAGTGACGATAGAGAAAATAAAAAGTTTGGGAACACCTCCTAAGATGGATGAAGTAGTTTTGTGGCAACCCACTCTCAGCATCCTCACAACTATTAAATATTCACCTAGAAGGAAGGAAAGAAGGACAAAGGAGAGAGACCTGGACATCAGCCTAGACTTTGTGTGCTATTTTCCCTATGCTCAACATACTCTACCCTCATTCCTTTCCTGACCCACAGGAAAATTCCTAATTACTCTAAATCTCAACTCAAGGGTTACTTTCTGGTAGACTTACCAAGCACTCTTTCTGATATCTTCCATTTATGCCATACTGTCTGGCAAGAAAACACCTTTTCTTTTGTAATTCTCAGGCTGACACACCACACAGAGTTAATTAGTGCTTCCTCAGGCCGTTGCCGTCCCTGATCCTTACCTCTGTGTGTGCCTGTGTGAAGTCACTAAGTCGTGCTGACTCTTTGCAACCCCGTGGACTGTAGCCCGCCAGGCTCCTCTGTCCGTGGGGTTCTCCAGGCAAGAATATTGGAGTGGGTTGCCATTTCCTTCTGCAAATCCTTACTTCTACTACAGCCCTAACAGCAAGGTGATGTCAGATTTTGGATTGTCTCTCCTAGAACACTGAGAGTTGCTTGAGGGCAGGAATTGTTTCTTATTAAACTTTGTGTCTGCAACTTCTTACATAGAGTCTGCGTTTTAAAAAAAGCACTCAGGGAGTTGGGTTTCTGGCAAAGGCAGGCTAATCTGCTTCGGTCCTAATGTCCCTCAGACAGCAACTAGATGAAGAAACACAAATCTTGTTTTCATGTTCAAATGCACCGGAGGACTAAACAATGAGAATTTTCAGGGTCTAGGGTATATAAAAATAGAAAATGCAGTGAGGTGAGCCCAGCATTTGGAAGAGCATTTGCCTGGGTAGGGGGTGGGTTGAGAGTGCTGACTGATTTCCAAAGTAGCTAAGTGTCTGGGAATCTACCAGAGTTGTTGCCACTTCTGGAGAGACTAGAAACACACATTTGAAATCATGGCCTCCCAAGGACAAGAAGGCCAGGTAAACCTCCCCAGTATGGGGTTGAAAAGCAGCAAGACTTTAGCTCAGCAATGAGTGAGCTGAAAACAAATAGCTTTCATAAGATCTGAAGCCCAGTTACAAGCCATCTCATTCTGATTGACTTACTATGGTGTATCAAGAGCAGAACTGCCTATTGAAAGCAAGAGTAAATCATCTCTGGAGAAAGACAGCCTCAGATTGTTTCTATGCATTTCTATACACAATGTTTAGTTCTCAATCAAAAATAAGCATATGAAAATATAAGAATTTATAGAAAAGTTGAGAGAACAGAAAATAGAAGGTGAATAAAACAGAATTGGGGCATCCCTGATAGTTCAGTTGGTAAAGAATCTGCCTGTAATGCAAGAGACCTTGGTTCAATTCCTGGGTCGAGAAGATCTGCTAAAGGGATAGGCTACCCCCTCCTGTATTCTTGGGCTTCCCTGGTGGCTCAGCTGGTAAAGAATCTGCCTGCAATGTGGGAGACCTGGGTTCAATCCCTCAGTTGGGAAGATCCCCTGGATTTATCACACCAGGACTTTAAAAGAACTATTAATAATATGCTTAAGGGATTATGAGAAGGATAATCATGGTAGACAACTAAATTCTAGTTGTCTAAATATATGGAAAGATCCTGGGGAATTTTCTGGGAGTCATCTTGATCTTGGTGGTAATTATATAAGAGTAAGCATGGATAAAAATTCAATGGGTTGTTTGCTTAAGATATCTATTTTACAATACACATTGCAGGTGTAAACTCAAAAGAATTGCACAGATACATGCACCAGGAATACATATGTAAGAATGTTCAAAGTAACATTATTCTCAGTATCCCCAAAATGGGAATATCCTCTACAGAATGGCTGAATTCCCTGTGGTTTATTCAGACAACAGAATAACACAGTAATAAAAACCAGTGATATAATGTCTTATTTATAACTTGCATAAATCTCCAAAAATAACATTGAATGAGAATCCAGATACATAAGAAATACATCCAGGATGAGTCCATGTGTAAACAGTCTAAAACAGGTGAGAGGTCAAAATAGTTACCTTTGAAAGGAGATGGTGATCGGCAGCATGCACAAAGGCGATCTGGGGATGTTGAAAATTTTCTGTTTCCTGACTTGGGTCATGGTGAGTCCATGAGTTTATTTATTTTATGATAATTCACTGAGCCATAATTTATGATTTGTGTACCTTTATCTTAGTTTTACTGCATTAAGAACTTACATAAAAATTACAAATAAAGTCATCCAATAATATTATGGAATGAATTAATGTACGAATGAATAGATCAATGAATCTTGTTTCAAGGATTTACAACCACTAGAGAGAAAAGGTAACGAGAGCAGGTACTAAGAAATGAATAATCTAACAACTTCACCTGGATTTATTGGGATTTATGTCACTGTTAACATTAGGTGGACTACCGGGCACTTGAGATAAATGTCTTTCAGGATATTATCTAATATTTGACTTAGCAATAATTCTTTCTTTTACTCTGACCTAAATTACTCTTGCAGTTAACATTCTATTTGTATTAGGTCATATTTTACTTCTCTATTTCTAAAAACCATTCTCAACATAGGCCACACTGAATAAATAGATATTTGACAAGGAAGAGCAGTAGAATGGCTTATGGCTAAAACAATCACTAAAATAGAAAACCAATCAGATTTATAGTGTTCTTGTACTTTCTGAAAGAGTCCTGAGATTAACAGATACACACAATAAAATAATTTTTTAGCTAACCTAGGTAACAATTAGTATACAAAATGGCAATTTACCAAGTGGTATTCTGAAACCTCAAGAAAGCCCAGGGGTGTTTTCCCAAAGAGTTATTCTTTGCTTATAAACAATGCAATAGGAGTATGTGGTTCCATATATCTTTGGTGGCACTTGATTTGATTTTCCACCACCTTATTGCAGATATTGGTTAATTCCTGGCATTCTCCTTCAGCTGTTTTATTAGCCACATCTATTATTTGACACCTCATGCAAATACAGATTCCAGATTGTCTTAGGGAGTGTTTGGTAGGGCTTCTGTGTTCTACAGGCGTATGAAGAATATCACAGGGTGCAACCCCCATGTGACCTAGATAACATCAAATATTTGTGTGTGTGTGTGTGTGCATGTGCATTTGGTTGGGGCTGAGGACAGGGCAGGGAGAGTGTCAGGGGTGTCCTATACAATGTAGGAATCAGGCCAGAGCCCCTGCCTCTGTGACAACTTCTACCAGAGGAAGCAGGACCCTGGAGGAGGATCTCGGAAGCTCAACGGGGTGAGAAAACACTCGGATGCCGGAGTCCCTGTCTCAGTCTCAGTGAAAGGAATCTGGCTCACACCTCCTATCATCATTGGTCATTGTCTCAAAATGACCCCAATTAAGTATCGTATTCCTGCATAGAAAGTCTTTTTGTTCACATCCAAAAGATAATAAAACAGATACAGAAAATTCAAGAATGTGAATTGTAGCTACTGAGTGGCCCAGTTCAGTTCAGTTCAGTCGTTCAGTCGTGTCTGACTCTTTGCAACCCCCATGAACTGCAGCACGCCAGGCCTCCCTGTCCATCACCAACTCCCGGAGTCCACCCAAACTCATGTCCATCGAATCGGTGATGCCATCCAGCCATCCCATCCTCTGTCATCCCCTTCTCCTGCACCCAATCCCTCCCAGCATCAGAGTCTTTTCCAATGAGTCAACGCTAGCTGGGATTAAAACCCATATCTAATTTAGCGTGTAAATTCTTTTCCTATGCTTCCTTGTCTCAAATTCTCACCAAGTGGGTTTGAAAGAGCAACAGAACTGAGGTAGGATTTACAACAGCATTTTCCAAACTACAGCACACATTACATTCAGGTGCTACGTCGTGTCTGACTCTGCAGCCCCATGCACTGCAGCACACCAGGCTTCCCTGTCTTCACTATCTCCTGGAGCTGGCTCAAACTCATGTCCATTGAGTCGATGATGCCACTCAACCAACTCATCATCTCTCTCTCCCTTCTCCTCCTGCCTTCAATCTTTCCCAGCGTCAGGGCCTTTTCCAATGAGCTGGCTGTTTGCATCAAGTGACCAAAGTATTGGAGCTTCAGCATCAGTCCTTCCAACAGTACACGTTATACTAGTGCTAAATAAGCAGATTTCCAATGGTAAAAGAATTGATAAATGTTTATTGCCACAAAGGTCAGTCTTTATTTCTGAAGTCCCGTAAGGAGGACACCAGGACTGTTCTTAGAACAAGTGGCTCTATGCCAAACACAGCCTGGGCTGTTTTCCTGGACCACTGACTTTTGCCAGATTCTTGGGTCGTAAGAGATCAAGAGAGTTCAATTCCCAAGTGTGTCTGGAGAACACAAAAAACTGTGACAGTCTCATGTTTTAGAATTTTCTACTTAATTTTTTCTTAAAATACTCATGGGCTCAGGGCAGTATATCTAATTACTTGAGTCTTTTCTTCAGGTGAAGGGCTCTAGGAGAGGGAAGGGATGGCTTGCTAGATGAATTCTGGATACTGTGCAGCTTCCAGGAGGAAGAGCTGCTGTGGAGCAGCCCCATACAGCTGTTGCACCCTGGACCTTTACTGAGGAACTCAATACATGCAAATTTTCTTTTCATTCCCCTTTTCCTCCTTTAATAGGGACCAAACTCTAGATTTCCTGCTATTTGCAATTTACTATGAGCTTTCTTCAGTTCACAGCCAAGAGGCATTAGGAAGTATTACGCAAACTAACAACACACACACCTATGATTATCTTGTTATTTTACACGTCACTCTATTTTCAAATTAATTGTTCATATGTCTCCCTGTCCAATGAGACTACAAATGCCTTGAAGATAAATTCTGGGGATACAATTCTACCATCTAAATATCTCCAGAATCTGTCACTTCTTTCCATTTACACTGTCACTGCCTGGGCCAAACCACCATAATTTCTAACAGAGACCACAGCGTGAGTCCCTTCTTGGCCTCTCTCTCTATCTACTCTTGTTCTGATCAATCCATTCCTTCTAAGTGCAAGCAGGAGAACTTTTTGAGGACACAAGTCAGTCTTCCCCATTTAAAACCCTTCAGTTACATAACACTACTCTTGTAATAAAACCTTAAAACCTTAAACTCAACCCCAAAACCTTGTGTAATCTGGCCCCCTGCCTATGTATATTCCCTCAAACAGCATTACTCTCCTTTACATTCTTACCTTTTAGATATAAGGGTCGCTTTGCTATTTCACAAGTTACAATATGCTTTGTCACTATGAGGCCATTGAACTGCTGTATTTTTCTGCCTGGGAGGGATGCTTTTCTCCAGCACAGCTAAACATTGTATGGTTCCAGCGTGAAATTCAATTTCACAAGAGGTCTCTTGACCATCTCAAGCTTCTCTGTTGTGAGTTCCAAAGTATCTTGTTCTTAGACACTTTGCACAGTGAAGACAGAGACCCCTCTGTCTTTTCACTATTGTGCCTTCAGCAACCAAAGTAGTCTTGGCACATGAATATATCTTTAATGAACACATGAAACATGTAAATGAACCCATTCATGTACAAAAGTGAAATACTAACTCTTTACTTTTATTACAGAAAACTTACTGACCTAAGAATGCACATGTATTTAATGACTTAATTCTACTCTAGACGGAATATAATCCTGATATCTGTTTTACATTCCCCTCTTTGTCATGCTTTTCCCCACAAGATAAATCTACTACTACAGTTCTATACATATTTCTGCATAAAATCTTCACAAAGAAAGCAAAGGACCTTAAGATGAACAGAGAACCCCTGACACCCACCTATGTGAACCTAATGATCTTTCCACCTCGGTCCTAAATGGAGCACAACTTTCTAACCTGTGAAGCTGGTAAGACTTCAATGGATAAATCTGCCTGTCCACTACTCAGAGGAGACTGAGGTGTTAGTTCCAAACCCACAGATAAGTAAACTCTCTGATGATAACAGCAGGTTTGACATTGATGAAGCCTCCCCATCTGGTGTCTTTAGGGGAGCAATAATGAATAAGGGGTGGCAAAATGTGTTTTCCTGGCTCCTGGCCACCACCATATTGAGTTAAGGCTTGTCTTCTCCTCTGTTCTGCCATTCCCATCTCAATTTGATTTGAAAGAACTGTTCTAGAAATGTTTGGCTGCTTTTGAAAGCTTTCCTTTCCTGATTTTGACTAAACCAGGTATTCCATTTGGTGGATTTTTTAATGCCTTTCCTTTGTATGTGCTCAGAAAGTTGTTTTGTTTTGTTTTTAATAGAGAAGAAAGTTTCATATGCAGCTTGCATCACATGAGTGTTCCCTTAGAGGCCAATGTGGTATCTAATGGAGTTGCTAGTACATTTTAAAAGTCAGCAGCATTCCTAAATTCTTGTTGATGCTCTGTTCACTGATCATTAGCTGCTTTCTGTTTTCCATTCAGTTACATTGGATGGGCACATGTAGGCAGCCAAGCCTATCTAAATGTACCCATGTATTTCCAGGTACCATTTCTCCATTAAAATGATTTGCAGATTCTGTATTTCATCACTACCAAGTAAACACACACCCATATTGTCAAACATATAATTACTTCTGGATAGCTGTCACAACTAGCGAAGACTCATGTTAAACAAGAAATAAAGGAATCTTTTTTTATGGTGTTACAATTTTTATCTATTGACAAAAAGTAGAAATATCTTTTCACTTATATGCATGATTTTGCATGATATTAGCACAGGAGCACATATTGGTATTTTTCCCTAAATATGTCTGGAAATGTACAGAGCAGTTAACTTGCCTTGTACCTGTGTGTGTTAGTTGCTCAGTCATGTCCAATTCTTTGAGACCCTACAGACTGTAGCCTGCCAGGCTCCTCTTTCCTTGGAATTCTCCAGGCAAGATTACTGGAGTGGGCTGCCATTCCCTTCTCCAGGGAATCTTCCTAACACAGGGGCTAAACGCAGGTCTTTTGGGTTGCAGGCAGATTCTACACCATATGAGCCACTTGTCTTGTACCTAACAGGCGCTAAAATGTAATCCCTAAATTTTAGAATTAAAGGCCTTTAACTAAGGGTTGAGAAATAAATATCATTGCCAGGAAAACAGGCTAGAGAGTGAGAGAATCTGAAATAGAACTGAATTGTCCTAACTCCTGATTATTTCTTGGTCTCACACAAAAGCCTGAATCATTCAATAAAGCCTGTTTATTGAATGAATTAATGAATGACTTTTTTCTTTAACATGACAAATAGTCCTGAAAATAATAGTCAAATTAAAACCTAAAAAAAAAAATTGCTAAGAATTCTCTATGGATTCCTTGGTGACCCAGTAGTTCAGAATCCACCTTGCAATGCAGGAGACATTGGTTCAATACCTGGTCTGGGAAGAGCGCACACGCTGCAGGGCAACTGAGCCGCTCCACCACAACTACTGAACCTATACTCTCAAGCCTACAAGCCACAACTACTGAAGCCCATGCACCTGAAACCTGAGTTCTGCAACAAGAGAAGACACTGCAATGAGAAGCCAGCACACCGCAGCTGGAGAGTAGCCCCCACTTGCCACAACTAGAGAAAACCCATGCACAACAACAGACCCAGCACAGCCAAAAATAAATACATTAATATTTTAAAAACAAAAAGAAGAGAATTCTCTACACATGTACCAATTTGGGTATTTGTTTGTTTGTTTGTTCAGACGCTCAGTTGTATTCGACTCTTTCCGACCCCATGAATCACAGCACGCCAGGCCTCCCTGTCCAGCACCAACTCCCGGAGTTCCCTCAGACTGGGCATAGTGATCCATATTCTATGACTGCTTTTGTAGAAGTTATGATCTTAATCTATAAATGGCATTTTTAATTTCACTATCATAAAGATTTAGTTTGATTTTCCTTCAAAGAAACAAATATAGTAACATAGTTATATAACATAAACTTTCAGTGAACTGCAGGATGGTTATTTATTTGAGAATTACTCACCCATGGCTAATTTTTAGTTACAGATTGATAACCATCTGTCACCACACACTTCTCAGTTGCTACTTTTTGGATGATATATGTGTGCAGATAAAAGTCTTTTTCACATACTGTAACCAAAATATATCTCTGACTTACATGTGGTATGTCTTTATTAATACTGTAACTCTTCCTATAAAAGAGATAAGATATACTGCAAAGGCACGCTGTAATTAACTTCAGCTTTCCCCTGCCTCTCCCATTACTTCTTTCCAACAAGAACAACAAAAAACCATGTCACAAATCCTATTGGAATATGGTACTACTTACAGAGATTTATATGGGCATCTGTTATTGATAGCACAGATATAATAAACAGAATTCTTCACTCTCTGTATATATTCAAAAACTGATTTTGTGTTTCAAATGTTTTTGATGAATCTAAAAAGCTTAGTTGTAGTGTGTCCCCAAATGGAGGTACTATTTCTAATCAACTCAGAGGCTCATAGGTTTGGAGTAAGTGTCACATGACACAGGGGTCAAGTGCATCAGTTCTGTGTCAACACCTGGATTGTATTCTCAGGTCTTCAATCTGACAAGTCTGTGACATTACAGTGTCTTTAGTCATGCTAAGAAACTGCTTAATATTAAGCAATTCTAAAATGTAGGCAATATTATTACCTAAGTTCAGTTCAGTTCAGTCATTCAGTCATGTCCGACTCTTTGTGATCCCATGGACTACAGCTGGCCAGGACCCGTGGCCATCACCAGCTCCTGGAGTTTACCCAAACTCATGCCATTGAGTCGGTGATATCATCCAACCATCTCATCCTCTGTCAAACCCTTCTCCTCCCACCTTCAATCTTCCCCAGCATCAGGGTCTTTTCAAATGAGTCAGCTCTTCGCATCAGGTGGTCAAAGTATTGGAGTTTCAACTTCAACATCAATCCTACCAATGAACACTCAGGACTGATCTCCTTTAGAATGGACTGGTTATATCTCCTTGCAGTCCAAGGGACTCTCAAGAGTCTTCTCCAACATCCCAGTTCAAAAGCATTAATTCTTCGGAGCTCAGCTTTTTTTAGTATATATTATTACCTTAAGCCAAAAGATTTTTTATTAAATGAGATTGGTGTACTTAAAGTATCTTGAACATGGTACTCAAGAAGTCTCAACTATTAATTTTGGAATGAAGTTCATCAGTCAATCAATTTAATTTCCTCTCAATGAAGATATTCCATCTGAAAATTCCCCAGTAATTCATAATACAGATTCTGGTAAAATACTTCCAATATAAGCAAACTTGCTAAAATTTCTCTTCTATTACTTGATACTACTGAGTGAAGAAAGTCTATCATTGTGTTGAGCTAGCATCTGCTTCCTCATAACTACTTTTCTTTATTTTAGTTCTGTACTGTGAAAAAATCTGCATAAACCCAATGGCAGTCCTTTAACTATTATGAGTATTTATCCACAGTTCAGTTCAGTTCAATTGCTCAGTTGTGTCTGACTCTCCATGACCCCATGAACCACAGCATGACAGGCCTCCCTGTCCATCACCAACTCCTGGAGTTCATCCCAAACTCATGTACATCGAGTTGGTGATGCCATCCAGCCGTCTCATCCTCTGTTGTCCCCTTCTCTTCCTGCCCCCAATCCTTCCCAGCATCAGGGTCTTTTCCAGTGAGTCAACTCTTTGCATGAGGTGGCCAAAGTATTAAAGTTTCAGCTTCAACATCAGTCCCTTCAATGAACAGGACTGATCCCCTTTAGAGTGTACTGTTGGATCTCCTTGCAGTCCTAGGGACTCTCAAGAGTCTTCTCCAACACCACAGTTCAAAAGCATCAATTCTTTGGCGCTCAGGTTTCTTCACAGTCCACTCTCACATCCATACATGACCACTAGAAAAACCACAGCCTTCACAGATGGACCTTAACCTTTTATAAATTATCCTTTATGCTACTCTGATATTCTTATTGATATATAAATAGTTAATTAAATAGTTAGTCTTTTCAAGTTAAACTGAAAAGCATTTGAAAATATTTTCTCTTTATCCACAAACTACTCGTTTCCATTGAGTAGATGGTATTGGGAAAGGGACTGAGCAATAATAGCATTGTGGCCACAATAAATATCTTTTCACTTTTTGTTCCCAAAGTTATTATCTTTTCCAAACACAATTATAAATTAATAATAATTCACGTACATCATCCCATTATTTCCTCAAACTAGCACTACATATACTTGCTGGCAGTCAGACAATAACAAAGATATGGTGCCTAGATATTTAGTCTCTCTAACCCTTAAAATAATTTTTGTTTGTATGTTTTCTATTTTGCTTATTTCTATAGCTCTGAATGACAATCTTTTCATGCCTTAAAAAAAATCTGATAGGAGGTTTTATTTAACAACTTATTTAACCATACACATATATTTATAGAAACAACATCTATTTTTGAAGGTCTGGGAATAAAATTTCTAAATTATAAATTGAAAATTTTATATAAACGTTTTATATTTACCTTTATATTATTTTTCACTTTTATTTTAATCCTCTCAGCACCATCAAATGACATACCTATTCAATAGTTAATTTTTCTCCTTTTCCTACTATTTCCACTTTAAACTTCCCTTAAGCTATAAATCTTTTAGAATTCTTAAGGGAAACTCTATTAGATACTACTCTTTATGGTCTATCTTCTCAAAGACATTCAATTGTCTGAGCTTTTATTCAGCATATCCCTAAAGACAATCTTTTAGATCCATGGAGCTTAACACATTTTTCTCCAGCACACTACAATCTCCAGTTTTCTTTGTTCATACAGATCTGAAATCTACAGTCTTTGTAGTACAGAGAATCATAGATTCATTTTTTATTGTGCTGATTTAAGTAGCTCATAGTTACCAATGCCAACCTTGATTTTTCTTTTCTTGAAGAAAATAATAACCACCTCTTATAAAAATACCAGAGCTATTTATATTATGCTAAAGTTCTTTTTATTTTATTTGCTAATAATGTATTGCTGCGGTGCTTTTTTGATAGATTACTGTAACTTGCAATTTATATCAGCCATCATACATGCAATGCACTGCTGTAATTTTGAAAGTATTTAATAATGTGTAAAATATTGGCTTTCATTTTTAAGTGGTATACAGTAAGTTCCTAATTATTTGCACTAATGCAAACGAACAAAACTGGGGATAATACTAAATACCAGACAAATCCCAGCATCTAAATGATGCTTAAGAGTATCTGGGATTCTGAAAACTGCATAAGATATAATCAAATCATCCATTGATAGTATATTACTGGGATCAGAATTTGAAACTGCACATTTCCCTTATCTTGCTCACCTAAATTTCTCTATCTCTCAGTGCAGAACTGTATCATCTATCTCTCAGACTGATAAAAATAAATCACCTCGAGAGAGATAACTTCTTTCAAAATTTTCTACAGAACAACAAAGATATAGGTAATTGGGAATGGAAGAGATAAATATCTCAGCAAAAGAAATAGAAAGTCAACGATTATTGGCACAATGTGTAGCAAAAGAGACTTGTTATAACATGCTGGTTTGATTATATGTAAATAATCTTTGTGATCTTCATTATCATGCATTGAATATGCATTCTCTACTAGATACCTCTTAATACTCATGGTAACTCTCTAAGTGTATATTACAATCCTAAATTTACACTGATAAAAATTTACTTACCCAGAGAGGGTGAGTAAATTGCCAAGTACACATAGATACTATCTATGTAAGTTGCTGAATGAAGGATTTAAAATAAATTAAATGCAGGTCAAGTTCATGGATTACTGCTATGGATTTCCACAGTAAGTTATCCTACGCCTCCACTATTAGAAATTTAGTCTTATCACATCTCTAAGCAGGGCTCATCTCTTTTCTCTAACGGGGCATTTTCTCCTCTTTTTCTGATACTGGCAGCACAAAACAATGTCTCCTGATCTGTGCCATCCTCTGAAACACCTCTGAGAGGTCTTCGGAGTCTTCACTAGAATGCAAATGATGTTTAAAGATTTACTCTCTTTAGTCGAAGAATGAAGCCGGCATTTTATGTTCTCTGAAGAAGTCAGATTTATCACATACGCTGCTTGTCCTGGGACCTGCTGTCTTGCCTATGGGAGGGGGCACCAATTGGTGCCTGTAATCAGTCATGCATTGTGTACGCTCAGCACCCTTCTTACTGTTAGGTCTAGCCGTATTTCCCACAGTCTGAAATTTATTCCCGTCAGCCTGAACCCTAGCAGCAGATAGTTTGTCTCTTTGATATGTTATTGGCTTCTAGAAGCCTGACAGTTTTCCCTGTGTAGTTTTAATACATACTGATGAGTTTCCTGAACTGTTATGTACCCTCAAAAATCCTTACAGTACCTCAAAGGCATTTCACTTTATTTACTATTTTCCAGTATGGGGGGTCTCTGGACTACTAGAGACTCTTCAAGGTACAAAAGGGTTTGAGAAGCTTATTTCCAAAATTCAAGAAACTTAGAGGAAATGGTGCTTCCAGAAAAGGTAAAGTTGTAGAGGTTCCACATAGCACTGAATTCTTTGAAAATGGCACCCCACTCCAGCACTTTTTCCTGGAAAATCCCACGGACAGAGGAGCGTGGTATGCTACAGTCCATAGGGTTGCAAAGAGTAGGACATGACTGAGCAACTTCACTTTCTTTCATACTAATTCACTCTGATTACCCACTTAATCAGTGTTCATTAGAATTTCTAAGAGTTGTGAATAGCACTGACTTTTAAATATTAAAAACTAATCACTCAGTACTTCATAAAAGTAGTTTTTACTGGTGAAATTCCAAACCATGGAGTCCAGAAAGAGAAGGTAATTTGATGGCTCCTTGGAGAAGACAAGTTTGAGAACTACTATTTTAATAGTAATAATATTATTACTAGCACATTAAATAAAGTACTCAGTTTCCACTGGTGTCCACTACGAATCATAAAATGTGTTAAGTGTCCCTTCATGCACTAATTTTTTAAACCTTGGAACATGTGCAAAATAGATAACATTGCCTCCTTTTTATAGATTGTCAAAGTGTAAAAGCTGATTTATCCACACTTTCTATGTTAGAAAACCCTTGTTCTTGGTACTGCCTTACAGAGGCCTCTACTGTAAAAGAGGTAATGGTCTATGTAAGTGTAGACAGTCAAATTGAATAAGCTGATTTTAAAAATTATCCACTTTTAAGAATTTGCCTGAATTAAATTTGCCCATTCTGGTCCATTTTAGTTCACTGATTCCTAAAACGTCAGTGTTCACTCTTGCCATGTCCTGTTTGACCACTTCCAATTTACCTTGATTCATGGACCTAACAGTCCAGGTTCCTATGCAGTATTGCTCTCTACAGCATCAGACTTCACTTCCATCCCCAGTCACAACCACAACTGAGTGTTGTTTCTACTGTGGCTCCATCATTTCATTCTTTCTGGAATTATTTCTCCACTCTTCTCCAGCAGCATGCTGGGCACCTACCCACCTGAGGAGTTCATCTTTCAGTGTCCTCTCTTTTTGCCCTTTCATACTGTTCATGGGGTCCTCAAGGCAAGAATACTGAAGTGGTTTGCCATTCCCTTCTCCAGTGGACCACATTTTGCAGAACTCTCCACCATCACCTGCCCATCTTGGGTGACCCTACATGGCGTGGCTCATAGTTTCATTAGTTAGACAAGGCTGTGATCCATGTGATCAGATTGGTTAGTTTTCTCTGAGTGTGGTTTTCATTCTGGGTGGAGCCATGCTTAGAAAATCTTTAATCCAACTTTCTGTTGATGGGCAGGGCTGTGTTCCCCCCCTGTTGTAATGGCAGCCTCCTTCAAAAGGACTTATGCCACTGTTGCTGTATTCCATGCC
The DNA here is from genome assembly GCA_006408675.1 of Madoqua kirkii. Classification (NCBI taxonomy): domain Eukaryota; kingdom Metazoa; phylum Chordata; class Mammalia; order Artiodactyla; family Bovidae; genus Madoqua; species Madoqua kirkii. Next base: position 8,178 of record SJYC01016330.1, on the reverse strand, counting down.
CCTGACCCTGTGGCAGGCAACTGTCAGCCCATGCATCCACCAGAGACTCCTGGACACTCACAGGAAAGTCTGGCTCAGTCTCTTGTGGGGTCACTGCTCCTTTCTCCTGGTCCTTGTATGCACAAGGTTATGTTTGTACCCGCCAAGTGTCTGTTTCCCCAGTCTTGTGGAAGTTCTATAATCAAATCCCATTGGCCTCCAAAGGCAAATTCCCTGGAGCTCCTCAGTCCCTTTGCCAGCAATCCTTTGGTTGGGAAATCTGTTGTGGGTCCTAGAACTTTTGAAACAGTGCAAGAACTTCTTTGGTCTAATTGTTCTCCTGTTTGTGGGCCATCTACTCTATGACGGGGCTAATGGTGACCTCCTTCGAGATGACTTATGCCACAGCCGTGCCTCCCAGGTCTGATGCAGCCAGGGCCCCTGTCCCCATGGCAGGCCACCGCTGACCCATGCCTCCACAGGAGACACTCAAATATCCAAACGCAGGTCTGGCTCAGTCTGCTGTGGGGTCTCTGGGTCCTGGTGCACACAAAGTTTTGAGCCCACTGTTTGACTGTGTATATCACTTCGAGATGACTTATGCCACACGCCGTGCCTCCCAGGTCTGATGCAGCCAGGGCCCCTGTCCCCATGGCAGGCCACCGCTGACCCATGCCTCCACAGGAGACACTCAAATATCCAAACGCAGGTCTGGCTCAGTCTGCTGTGGGGTCTCTGGGTCCTGGTGCACACAAAGTTTTGAGCCCACTGTTTGACTGTGTATATCTGATTTTGGATCCGATTTTGATTGATTGTGTGAATCGCAACAAACTGTGGAAAATTCTTAAAGAGATGGGAATACCAGACCATCTTACCTGCCTCCTGAGAAACCTGTATACAGGTCAAGAAGTAACAGTTAGAACCAGGCATGGAACAAGATTGGTTTGAAACTGGGAAAGGAGTACATCAAGGCTGTATAGTGTCACCCTACTTATTTAACTTATATGCAGAGTATATCATGTACAATGCTGGGCTGGATGAAGCACAAGCTGGAATCAAGATTGCAGGGAGAAATATCAATAATCTTAGATATGTAGATGACCAGAGAAGGCAATGGCACCCCACTCTGGTACTCTTGCCTGGAAAATCCGATGGACGGAGAAGCTTGGTAGGCTGCAGTCCATGGGATCACTAAGAGTCAGACATGACTAAGCGACTTCACTTCTACTTTTCACTTTCATGCACCAGAGAAGGAAATAGCAACCCACTCCATTGTTCTTGCCTGGAGAATCCCAGGGACAGGGGAGCGTGATGGACTGTGGTCTATGGGGTTGAACAGAGTTGGACACAACTGAGGCGACTTAGCAGCAGCAGCAGCAGCAGCATATAGATGACACCATCCTTAAAGCAGAAAGTGAAGAGGAGCTAAAGAACCTCTTGATGTAAGTGAAAGAGAAGAGTGAAAAAGCTGGCTTAAAACCCAACATTCAAAAAATGAAGATCATGGTATCTGGCCCCATTACTTCATGGCAAATAGATGGGGAAACAATGGAAACGGTGAAAGACTATTTTCTTGGGCTCCAAAATCACTGCAGATGGAGACTGCAGCCATGAAATTAAGACTCTTGCTCCTTGGAAGAAAAACTGACAAATTTAGACAGAATATTAGTAGAGACATTGCTTTGCCGACAAGTCCATCTAGTCAAAGCTATGGTTTTTCCATTAGTCATGTATGGATGTGAGAGTTGGACCATAAAGAAAGCTGAAGGCCAAAGAATTGATGCTTTTGAACTGTGGTGTTGGAGAAGACTCTTGAGAGTCCCTTGGACTGCAAGGATATCCAACCAGTTCATCCTAAAGGAACTCAGTCCTGGGTGTTCATTGGAAGGATTGTGTTGAAGCTGAAACTCCAATACTTGGGCCACCTGATGCAAAGAGCCGACTCATTGGAAAAGACCCTGGTGCTGGGAAAGATTGAAGGCAGGAGGAGAAGGGAATGACAGAGGATGAGATGATTAGATGGCATCACCGACTCGATGGACATGAGTTTGAGCAAGCTCCAGGTGTTGGTGATGTATAGGAAAGCCTGGCACAATGCAGTCCATGGGGTCACAAAGAGTTGGACATGACTGAACAACTAAACTGACTGAAGAATTTACCTAATTAACCCAAAGATTTTCAGATTATATGATAAAGTAAATCATGCAACTGTTATTCACTACTCTACTGTATAGACAGAAAACACACTTAGTATAAGTAAATCAGTATTTTCTGCACATATTCAGAGCCAGGTTCTCTATTTTTATTACACTGAAGAGACAACGAGGAGGCTACTACTTCATGAGTAGCAGAATAGACTTTGAGTCACGACTCTAGTGATTTGGAAAGGCACCTGAGTGTAACGAGGTACACTTCTAAGGTGAGGATTCTTGAAAGATCAGCAGAATCTTATATTTAACAGTAGAGTTACATAATATAAAACTCTAATGTTTACGCATTTACTTATTAGTATAGTACTCACCAAAGGAAGTATATTATTTCTAACTTTTCTTCTTTTTAATCTATATTTATCTGGTTCCCTGGTGTTTGTTGGTCCCTTCCCAATATAACTCAGCCTGAAGTAGCTTCACTAGCATTATCAATATTTAGAGATACTATTCTTAATTTTATTCATAAAACATAATGTGATCTGTTAAATCACTTCCAGTGACATGTTAAAATGTCATTTTTCCAATGACATGTTAAAATTTCAGGGAATTTTTTTTTCTAATTATTCTTTCATCAGTTTAGAATTATATTAAAGTCTTACATTGAGTTTTTTTCCCTATTTATGATCATCTCCCAAACAATCAAATACTCAGCCTGTCAAATAATTCATAATCTATATCTAAGTTCATAAATGCTAGCATTTACATGAAAGAATCCCCTGTCACAGATGGACTTCACACTGAGAGGCTAAGAATGAGTCTGTCATGCAAATAATTACCCCCTAATTTATTGTTTCATAATTATATTTGCTTGTCTATATTGGATTTTGTGAAATCTGGATCCAGCTGTAAGAAAATAAGCAAAAACTAATACCAAGGTGATAGCATAATATTTTATGAACTTCACTATGAAATCCAGGAGCTTGGCTAACCTTGCTCAGTTTTAAAGTCCTCCTCCAAGTCAAAGTTATGTCACTAAATGTCTAGAACCAGTTGATGTTGGCTCTGCCTCAAACTTCCACATCCAAGTTTCAGCAAGTTAATTAGCATAATTTATAGTCATATAGCATAAATGAAGAGACAGGATTTATGAAAATATATTGATAGCAATGAACATCAATATTTCTGTACACCCCAAATAATGCTTTTTGAATAAAAAATTTCATCAAAACTGGACAAGTGTAGGGTATAAATATGGGCTTTATTCTTAAGCAATGACTATTCAAAAAAAGGCTGACATAGAGAGGTAACGTCAGGAGGGCTGAGTCATGAACTCCTCTGTTGGTCTAATGGAAAAACGTCAAGCAATATGGCCTCATTCTGGAGTTTTGGCGTAACTGATGCACCAATTCAGGGTGTAGTTACCAGAAAGGGGGTTTTTCCATGTGAAGAAATGATTCTCACAGCCCATAGAGCAAACAAATAGCACACTAAGAAGCCAAGCAGGCAACATCTACAACAGAGAGTATGTCCATGCTATATTACAGTATCAAGAAATCTATCACGCATCAGTAAATTTAGCCATATATTGTTTTTGTTTAGTGGATCACTCATGTCTGACCTTTTTCTGTCACATATTAGCAACTGAATAATAATATCAACACTATGTGCAGTCAGAATCCTTGATCTTTGAGTGTGTAATAGTCGCTTCAGTCACGTCTGACTCTTTGTGACTCTTCAGACTATAGCCCGCCAGGTTCCTCTGTCCGTGGAATTCTCCAGGCAAGTATACTGGAGTGGGTTGCCATGCCCTTCTCCACGATCTTTTTAGGTCATTAAAAAACATCAAAGTGTACAGGATATAGCTCAAAGGTGGTTGGATTGAGACTAGACTTGATCCTACCTCACGCTAGTTATGTAACTGTTGCCAAAGGATCTCTCTCTTATTTTTTTTTAATTTGTTAAATTATGGAATTGTTGTTGTTCAGTCACTAAGTCATGTCCAACTCGTTGCAACCCCATGGACTGTAGCCCACCAGGCTTCACTGTCCATGGGATTTCCCAGCAAAATACTGGAATGGGTTGCCATTTCCTTCTCCAGGGGATTTTTCCAACCGAGATCAAACCAACATCTTCTGCATTGGCAGGTGGATTCTTTACCACTGAGCCATCAGGGAAGCCCAAATTGTGGCATACCATTTAACAAGATGATCTCTATGGTCCTTTCATGCTACGATTCTATCACCTCTATAACAAATATGTGTGTGTGTGTATGTGAATATGGGAGAAACAAAAACTAAGCCTCAGCTATTAGAGAAATAATCCTTCAAAGAACTGTTCCTAACTTAGAGATATTTCATGAGCTAGTTAATGAAGTTATAATAAATGTAAGTTTTCATAGTGGCCATCCGTATCTACAAGTGAGTCAGTAGTACAATCTACAACCACTAGCAGTTACTTAAGCAAGTTTAAAAGTATTTTCTCCTAATAGAGTGTAAGCAGATTGATTGTGATGTTTGAAGGGTCTGTAGGATAGTTCTTGTGGTCCATAATGAAATGAATTTTGGTGATTTCACTGTTCATGCACAGGATATTACTTCACATCCCTCCTAGTAATCAATGGTTCTAAATGATGCCATTCAATACTTAAAGGTCTCACCAGCCTATCAGTAGAGACGGGGATTCATTAAGTAATAATACACATTTATTTGGTCTTTGCTCTATGAATTCAAAAACCTGCAGATCTTCAGCTCAAAACATTTCTCTTCTATCCAATTCATATCTATCTTAGTTTCAACCTGGTATTTTTTGTTTTACTTCCTTTCACAGTTCTACATAACTCCTTAAATTCCTAGATTTTTAGCTCTATCTATTTTTATGCTCTATCTTATCTCCTGCTTCTAATCTAATAATTTAGGAATGGAAATATATATCCCAGTCCAATAAGTCAGTCTCTTAATCACTCTTCTTACTCCTTGCCAGGTTGCTTCCATTTATCAATTCTTGAAGATTTGAATGCCAAACCTCAAATACAGCTGCAGAGTTGACTGTATGCTCATGAGATTAAACAGAGAAAAATTGATAACTGCAGGAAATGAAACTTGGATCAAATCATCACCGCTTGACACTAATTCCTAGGATTGAGGAAGAACAATAACTTAGTTTTATTTAATATCACTTGAACATGAAACTAAAAGAAATACTCAGAAAATATACAAACTTTGAAGAGTACAGTGGGACTATTCACTATGTACATCTATGCATATTACATTTAACAATATGTTCTAAGACTATTGGGGGTTTAAGTGATAAAGCAATAATAAGAATAAATTAGTTAGTTCATAGTCAATTAGACCTTTAATTCAAAATATCAACTGTCACTGATACTTTAAAACTTATTACTGAGTGATAAAGCAATCTAAGAGTCTAGGAAGGCTGAAGTAGATAGAATTTGCAATATCTAATGCCAGGATTAACACTGTATAATGAAAGAGCTTCAAGAAGCTGAGTTCCCTATGAGTCTATTGCTGAATATTAAACTTTCTCCCTTTGATAGGCTCAGAGTAGACTCCATTCAGCTACACAGTGGATTGGTGAGCTGTGAGCTGAATGGTTCCCAAGCCACACAGTTCCAAGATATGTTTGAGTTCTAACAAGCCAGAGTGGAGAGTCTGTTAATACCAAGAGCCCTCAGTAGAATCAACTAGGAAGTCATGCCTTGGCAGTGAAGCTCAGCCAGCACTAGTGTAAAGGTTATTCCAGACTTACCCTAAGATTAAAAACACTTCTGAAAATGATCAAACCAGTTTTCAAGTAACTTAATTGACTTCCAGAACAAATGCCAAGGATCTTTAATAGAAAACACTACATTAGTTTGCTGGGCTGGAGTAAGAAAGTACTACAAATAATGGGGAGGGGGGGGTCTATCCTGAAGGAAATCAGTCCTGAATATTCATTGGAAGAACTGATGCTGAAGCTGAAACTCCAATACTTTGGCTATCTAATGCGAAGAACTGACTCACTGGAAAAGCCCCTGATGCTGGGAAAGACTGAAGGCAGGAGAGGGGATGACAGAGAATGAGATGGTTAGTTGGCATCACCAACTCGATGGACATGAGTTTGAGCAAGCTCTGGCAGTTGGTGATGGACAGGGAACTCTGGTGTGCTGCGGTCCACAGGGTTGCCAAAGAACTGGACAAGACTGAGCAACTGAACTGAACTGACTGACGCAACAGAAATGTATTGTCTCCCAGTTTTGGAAGTCTTAGACCAAGATGTCAGCAGGCATGGTTGTTTCTGAAGGCTGTAAGGGGAGGTTCTGTTCCAGGACCCTTTCCTAGCATTGTGGATAGTCATACCCATGTCCACATGATATTCTTCCCATATAAACCACAACCAAATTCCCTCCTGTTATAAGGACAAAAGCAATATTGAATTAGGGGTTCATTCTACTTCAGTATTACCTCATCTTAACCACGTATTTATATCTGTATGACCCTATTTCCAAATAAGGTCATATTCTGAGGTACTGGAGGTTAAGTACCTAGGTTAGGACTTCAGTATATGAATTTTTGGGAGGAGGGCACACAATTCAGTTCATAGCATACATCAAATCCTGGCAATCAAATAAGTGAAATTCTAAATTCCAGGATGAAGAAAAAAAATCCCAGTCATAAAATAAGCAGGAAAATCGGATCCATATGTAGAAGGCAGATGCAGAGCAGTGAACGCATGCTCACTCATGTCTGACTCTTCGGGACCCCAGGGACTGTAGCCGGCCAGGCTCCCTCTGTCCGTGAGGTCTCTAGACAAGAATACTGGAGTGGGTAGCCATTTCCTTCTCCAGGGCATCATCCCAGCCCAGGGATGGAACCCAAGTCTCTTGCATTTCCTGCAATGGCAGGCAGATTCTCTACCACTAGTATCACCTGGGAAGCCCATAGAAATCAAAGGAAACAGAAGAATAAAATGAGAGAGACAAGAAATTAGAAGAAAAGAACACCGGAAAAGCTATTATAAATGCCCTCTTGAATTTAAAAGAAAACATCATCTTAACTAGAAATGGAAACTATGAATGAGTATCAAAGAAAACTTCCTACAATTGAAAAAGAATACATTAGGTGAAATATTCACTGATGATATTAATTGATTAGATAACACAGATGATCAAAATACATGAAGATATAGCCAAAGAAACTGTCTAAAATGAATCATAGAAAAATACAGTGACCTATGGGACCAACCAAGCAGTCTAATAAATGCATAGTTGGAGTCCCAGAAGAAAGACAGGTAGAAAGAACAGTATTTGAAAAATTAATGGCTGAAACTTTTGGAAATATAACCTTTATAAATTGACAGACTCAAAGCTCAATAAATCATAATAAAGTCATGCTGAGGCATAGCATGACAAACATTTTGAAAATCAGAAATAAAGAGAAAAGCTTTAAAGAATCCAGGTGAAGTAGAAGGGATAACATTTATACAGAGGATCAAAACCATATATAACTAAACTTCACAAGTACACATGCCCGAAGGCAATAGAATGACCTGTTCAAAGTGCTAAACAGAGGGGTGGGAAACACTATACACATAGAATTTCATATTCAGCAAAAATATCTTTTAAAAATGAGAAGAAAATAACTTTTCAAACATCAGAAGTTTAGAGCTGAGAGAATTTACTGTCAGAATACTTGAATGACAAGTGTTAAAGTTCTTGAAGCAGAAGTATAGTATCAGACAGTGGCTTGGATCTACATAAAGAAGAGTTTTAGAAGTGGTAAAAGTAAAGATAAATATAAAACTTTCTTTTCCTATTTTATATTCTCTAAAATAAAGCTGAGAGTTTAAAATAAAAAGTAGAACATGTATTAAGGGGATTATATACATATGAAAAAGTAAAATGTGTGGCAAAATAAAAAGGATGGGGGAATGGAATTATAATATTGAGAGCGTCATACATTATATGAGAAATTGTTATTATATTAGTTGTACATAGACCATGAGAAGTTAGAGATATGTTTTGCAGAAGCTAGAGCTATTACTATAAATGATA